>JAQIWI010001535.1:0-15881 GCA_034698825.1 Deuterosminthurus bicinctus
GGACTTACTCACAGGATCAAGGACATCAAACCAACTCGGACACTTTTTAAATATGAGTTCGGATGCTTTCACTACATTAACGGCCGCACAGAGGGAGTCACAGCGAACCAAATGGGTCAAAGAACTTGGTCTTAACTCCCACCTTATTCAAAGTATTCAAGATGCCTGTGTGACAGCAATGGATCTCTGGGGTTATGAGCCAATAAAAGTTAAAGCGAGCCAACTTCCATGACAGCGACCATGAAATCATACGTTCAAATCAGGATGATGTACAACTTAATGCATCGCATCGTAGTTTTTTTATTTCATGATAATAACGCTTCACTTGTTCTTAAACGTGGGTCCATTTAAAATAAATTTAACTCAAAACGGGAGGAAATGCTCATGAAATATCAGCCAAAAATTCATTTTTTCCAACGATTTTTTGGTTTATGTCATGTATTTCCCAGCGACAGATATTCGCCTCCCATTGGCACCATATTTTGCAAGGAAGCAAACGCAGCTGGGCGAAGGTACAAAATCTCTATTAGCATTTGACTTGGCAAAAGCAATTTTATTTAAAGTTACATGAAAAATGTAATCAAGAGGCTGAAATAACATAATTCAAGTTTACAGTACCGATCTCGCTAGCAGGTGTCTACACAACCGAAGGTATGTGGTATGAACCAACATGAATGGCCGGAGCTGCAAGATTTAAAATCAATGCAATCAAAGTGATCCTTACAGTGAGTTCCAGAAGTGTAGCACCATTTACTCTGGCCAATATTACAGAAGCGCCGACACCTTCCCTGCCAGCATTCTATCGCCCCTCTTGGGTCTGCTGCTTCAGTAGACAATAAGTGAAAACAAATGAGCGACAAGCTGACGATGGCTACTACTTTCAGCAACATTCTCATCCTTGAAGCTCCACCGCAACGTCTGTACCACAAATCAGAACAAATTATCCAAAGGTAAAACTAACAAACGTAGAATTGCTCACTTTTAAATTAGCTATTTGTCGTCGTTCGAAATAGCGGAGTCCGTGTCAGAGAATTTTACCAATTGTGTCAAGCTCCAGCACAGGAATTCTACTGAGAAGCTACAGCTTAGCCTTAAATATTCTCGGCTTAGATTTAATGTGACAAGTCTGAGCGCAGAACTCTAAAATTATCTCTTTCTCCGACATCACTGCATTGTAATTAAAATATCATCAGTACTATTTGTAGGTAAATTTGTACAAGGAAGCATTCTACGCTTGATTTTTTAAATGCACTACTGTAATTAAAACATCATCAGGTTCATGCATGTAGGTAAATTTATGCAAGGACACCTACTGCGCTGGAGTTTTTGTTAATGTGGGGAGCTATTTGTTTGTGCTTGAAATGACTTACCCATGGTGTCCAAAGATAGCTCTACTATTTCGATTGCATCACTTACCGTTCGGAAATCCAGCTTGTTAGGACTTCCATATATTTACAATTATTTGATTGAGTAAAACCACTGTGCAAAAGCCGAATGAACTCAGTCAAATGTGGAACACCCCAACAGTCGACGGGCTTAGCATTGACAAAGCCGTTGGCTGCTTTTGTTCATGTTCAAGATGCTGCTGAATCCGAAGATATCTTCCAGCTGCTCTCATTAATTCCCACTTTCTCCAGAATGCAACAATGCCAGAAGAAACATGCAAAACTCTTAACCGCCTCCATATTCCCTTTTCGGCCAGTAAAAGTTCATCCCTGTTGCGAACCGAAAGTACCTACCCCTGCCGGTGGCCACACCTCATTGGGGAGGTAGCTATGAGCGACTTATTCGTAGTGTCAAGTCCGCCTTGGCTGGCATTCTTCGAGATCGACTACCAAAACCTGCTTCCCGTTGTTCAGTTGGCCTCCATGTGCATCGAACAGTCCTGTACAAATTGAAATCTCATACACTTAGCGTTCAGTGTAGCAAATCGACTTAGTAATCCTTCCCCCGGATGTATCGCTGGATGAACAGTCCTGCTAAGTATCATCTATATTGCGATCACTTAGATGGTTAGAAGTTGTTTGAACAACCAGAAGACATCATCTGCTATACCATTGGGTGGCACTCTGCATTAGTTTGCGTGAGTGGCGTCCAAGTCTAACAACTTTAACAGACACACTACTGTTTTGGGTTTGTCAGTCGAACTGCCAGTGTGGGTTGGGTACATTTTTATTGGTCAAACGTAAATCATTTGCTTGTGACCCTTAACAACTGTCGGTATATGAGCCCGCTTTCAAGACAGTTTCCATCAAAGTATGCAATACTTTAATGGTAGCCGAGGAGCTATTTTGGGAAACACAGCTGCGTACTGGCAGTCAGGGTGCTCACATTGAAATTTCCGCTCTTTGGTGTGTCTTCTTGTATGTGCCTTCAAGTTGACCTTTGAATGTGTTGCGAACGGACAAAGAGAGCACTTGAATTTCTTTTCGCAAACTTTTTTCAGTCCTTGGTGTACACGCATGACATGCACATTTAGATTGCTTTTGCATGAAAATCCACTTTGACACTGATCACAGATGAAGGGTTTCTCCCTAGTGTGCTTTCTGATGTGACATGGAATCTGGAACACAGATTATTGAGCAAGGACATTTCTGCAGGTTAGAGGCACCAGCTGCCATCAATACCTTGATTGTGGTTGATCTAATCTCACTGAAAAACGTTGTCTTAGCTGGCTGCACCAACGGGGTTATTGCAATGTGGAACTTTTGCAGATCCATCGTACAGCATAAACCAAGGTTGACTTTTCAGGGACTTACGGTGGCGATTGTTAGTCTCTGGTCTTTGAATGGACACCTACTCAGTGTGGACAAAAGTGTAAAGCTCATGTTGTCGGACAACAACCTGGAAAGTAAAGTGTCACCTGACCCAAAATTGCTAGAAAATAACTTTTATAATGTGAAATGTTTGGTTGCACACGCACACGAGCACTGGTTTGCTGCCAGTTCATCTGAAGACGGTGTCGTTAATATTTGGACGTTGCCCGATTTGTGGGTTCTTTATGGTTAGTTGGTTCATTTTGTCATCAAGGTTACTGAAATAAAAGCACATTTGTAAGGACAGAGCTGGAGATTTCTTTAGATTAAATAGCTTGTCATGATAATTCCATAAAGAATCGTAATAACTGATCATAAACATTTTGGAGATTGATCAACAAATACGGTCTCTGGAGAAATTTTTGAACGATATTCATTATCAGGCTCAAATGTGCAAAGTTTATAAAAATATTTTCATGGCAACGACATGCGCGCTGCTGTTTACGTCTTTGGCTTGCCATACAATGGCCAGGTTTTGGTTTAATCATTACAAGTCTCAGTATTTTGTTTGTTCTATGTAACTTTAAAAAAATAAAAACCTTAACGATAAAGTGATGAAAGTTCATCAAAAGATTGCCCAGTTGGCTAACACTGTCGGCAGTGGAACCACCCATACATACATACACATGTACCCCCGTACATGTGTCTTAATACTAAAATCAATTAAGTGGCCGCGGCGGGCTCTGAAACCAACTGCTGAATCTCGACGCCACTTTTAGACATTTCAGTAAAAGACCCTGATCATGCGCACTACAGATTGACATACCATTCGGAATTACACTCAGTAAATGCTGAGATCAATGCAAGTTGGCGATGCGATAACATACTCATAGAGCAAGCCTGATGCAGGATGCTCAAGTTAAGGGAACGTTCGTCTTGGTAATTTTAGAAGTAAGATTCCTATTTTTAAATTGCAGAGTCTGTAGTTAAAGGAAACACAATTTTAAAATCGTCTACGAGTAAGTCATGTAATTGGGATGATCACTGGAAGGTAATTTATTTTTAAGCTTGACAGCTGGATGCAAGTGTTACAGCTAATATTTCAATCCAATTCACCCTACCAACCCCTAATTGCAACAACCAGAATCTTACAAAATTTCCAGTACATTTTATTATTCATTAATTTAGTTTCTAACTTCGCCTTGGTTTTCAATTGACTTTCTTGTCACCACCGCACTATATGCACACCAATATGCACTTCTAATGGGAGTTGGAAGGGTGTAAAAGCAATCTGTTGTGACTGCAAGTTCAGCACACCCGCACCCGTTGTTATAATTTGTGCGGTTTTCGGGTAACACTACTGTCATTGCCACCACCTATTCCAATTCATCAGTTATCATTTATCGCGTATCGCACAGATCTCACTGAGTTAGAATAGAATAGAATAGAATATTTATTTAGTGTTTGCAGAGAGCCGTGGCTCACGACACCAAAAATCAGCTTAACTCACTGAGTTCTGCATATTTTAACCTGAACTTAGAAGTGCATTCGCAAAGGTAATTGGATAATGCTGGTTGTGAACGGGGTTCAATCAACTTTTTTATGAAGTTTGGATTATTTCTCACGGATCTTTAAGTGGCGTCGTGATCCAACGATTGTATGCAATCAAGCAACCACAGCCAACTTACCTCTTTTTCTCAATCTTCGGATCTTTTGAACGTCGGGATGTTTCATACGACTACTCCCAAGTGCCGCTAAGCGATTTGCCACTAAGCTCATTCCTGCAATGGCGCATTTCAGCCCTGTCAAATGACTTTCTCTTGAGCCAAATTTCATTATATTCTGTGACAGGTGCAAAGGTCCAACAGTTTTCCTGCTCTAGCCAACATTCAAATATAATTTCTCGCTCTATACTTTCCTCTTGTTTTTCTGGCCACTACAACCACTTGCACAGCAGATAATCTATTGAATTGACCAAAGTATTGTACTAGTAAATGTTCATTTCTAACGTTGACCATGGTTGCGTCAACGTGAATTTCTCCTCACGTTGAACTCATTCCCACTCGCAACGTGAAAATTGAATGCAACGCCTTTGTTCAATTTAATGATTTTCTTGCTGTCAACATGTCTAGTTGTATAAAATATTAAAGCGTCTAACATGCGAAGGATAGCGAGGTCCTACTTTATGATGGCCGGCTTCATCAATATATTTTGCCTCGACTTTTCTATTGTTCTTGTCAAAGGAGAAAAACAAGGTCTAATCAATACATTTACATGTCCCTAGTCCCTACAAGTCTAAACTACGTCGCACATGACAACTAATCTTAGTTCAATGTAAGTCACGCGGTACCAATTCTTTCCACAGCAGGACGTGGCATGTGGCAGTGTTCACGAGGGAACAAAAATAGTTATTGCTTTGACTATGTTTAAGTGCCGGATAGGATTCCAACTTGAAACTCTAGAAGAAGCACGATGGAGAGTTGACTACCACAGCATTCCTGCTTAATCCATTAAACTTCTAACGGTATTAAACATTGAATACAAAAGTAGGCATAAAGTACAGTAAATATTAAGAAGTAAAACGCCTTTTCGCTGTTTTATGGATTTCTCGCTGTCCAAATTGTTGTCTTGATGGAAGAGTACCTTGAAAGTAGGACAAGAGTTTATGTTGCCCATGTGGTATTAATGATTCAAACGGATTCGATGACGACCATGGCAAAAATCGTGTGGGACGAGAAATGTATGACGTACTTTGTCCGTCCTTTTCTCTGTTTTTCTCGCAAATGAAGCAGAATCAATACAAACCTTGTGCATACGTGTCTAAGCCACGTCGGATATGAGCACTCCTCTCGGTTCACTGTAAGATATTTCGGACAAAGCCTGCTGGCGACTTTGTGGAGGGCTCCTCACTCTTCCTACTGACATCAACGCTGAAAGTACTTTCAACTGGAGTTTCCATTACTGCCTCTTGTGTCCCCCATTGAATCACTGCACTGCTCGGACAGTTAAGACGAAACAAAAGGTACGCAATCTTACGTTTAAACTTGCAAAAACTCCTTGAATTTTAGGGAGCTCCTTGATTTGAATCAGTGGCCCTTTTATTGATGGCAGATTTTTATACAAGTGGAGGGCTCAACTCTGTGGTTTTCCAAATCAAAATGCTGAATAAAGGTGAAAGGTTCCAAATTCTCAAACTGTTCCGCTACTGGTGCAAATTTGGACTACTCCCAGTCGAAGTCAACCTAACAACGTGGGAAATACGTCCTGCTAAAATACAGACCATATGGATATGTCTTTTCTGGTATTTTCTTACAGTTCTCCATACCATTTACAACGCGGTCGCTTTGGTGTATTGGTTGAAGGTAGGGATTCCACTCCATGAGGCCGTCGTTCATGCTGTATTGGCAACCGAATTTCCCGTCAATTTATACTGTTACTACGTAATGTACATCAAATATCGTAGTTTGTTCGGCAGCTACGTGAACATGACGTTGGCTGGAAATGAAAACGGTATGTGCGGGCAAGAAATACACCATAGAGACATTGTAATTATTATTTCTTGTTTAGGTAATGGAGAAGCTGTGGATGGCCCAAATGTTAGGTCATGGTCTCGCCGTCTGAAAGAATGCACGCTCCAGGATATTGTGGCAATGACCTTATCCTACATGGTGCCAGTATCCGCTTCGCTAATCTTGATCGCTATCATAAGCAATCCATCGCAGAAGTATTATCTGTATGCTGCAGTCCCCAAAATATTCCAAAGTTGGATATTGTTTGGCATCCTACTTTTAGAGGAAATACGGTTAATCATTGCCAATTGTTGCATTTTGGTTCCCGTGTTCATCTTCCAGGTTATTTCATTCGAACTTGTCCGCAACAAGCTGCAGCTACTGATCAATTCCATGCAAAGGTAATTCAAGTATCTCTTATAAAGTTCTCAAATGAAATGTTTTATTTATTAGACAGTTTGCTCGGTACGACGAAGAAATACATACGTCATCGTAAACATAATTTTAACATGGGTTGCCATAGGAATTTTCAAGTTTACGCGCGTTACGTTTGTGTTACGTTGATTTTAGCAAAGTGTCTATTATATCATTTCTTTATACAGACCTGCTCGTTTACAAAGATGCGGACGTATCTACAAAAATCTTCGTCTTATTCAGCTGTATGTTGGCATCACAAACTTAATCAACTGTTATCTCATCTTCTCGTGGAAAGTTCTACTCCTTGGCATCTCTATTGGTACAGGCTATGCTGCAATTGCGCACTTCGGCAACTACCCTGTTTTCGGTCTCATGTACTACGCCATCGTGCTGAATGCCACATTTATATACGTGTTCTGCTATGACAAAGCGTTCAGAATTCCAGCTCTGTTTCAGGAAGTAACTGAGCGAGCCATGGTGGTCACACATCGGGAGAATACTGAAGCATCAAAAATCTTCAAGCGGCAAATGCGATCATTTCCACGGATGGGAATCAAAGTGGGGGGATTTCACGTGATGGAGAGGGAATCGACAATGAACTTCATTGATTTCGTCCTCCAAAATATCGTTTCCTTGCTCGTGACTTACGGCTGAGTAGTTTGCTTAGAAATGGACGGCCACGGCATAAAGTATTAAGTATCAGAGAAAGCACTTTTAGGTTAATAAATTACACGTTCACACTGCACTGCAGATGTTTAGAATGAAGTCTATTTTGCGGCCAGAGCAGGAGCAGTTGCTTACTTTTTTTCTAAAAATCCACTTGCAATAGTTTGTTAATTACATGTCCAATAATCTACATCACCTTACAACTAGGCTTATTTCCCTATTGCCGTGTTGCACACAACCTGCTTTTCAAGACTAGGTAGGTGACTTATAAAAGAGATCACGTCAGACATCGGAGGTCCTTCCTCACATCCTCACACAATTTAAAGTTTAATTCCTCACATAATTTTACGTAGTCTACTGCTTTTCATGTTAGTCCCAGTAAATGAGTGAAGGCTTTACCTAATAAACTAAGAGTTCATGTAATGTTCTCTTTCAATCGCTTCCTCCAAAAATAGAAAACGTTCCCGAAGAAATACAAGCGGAAGTTCCTGGTGCTGACTTTTTGTACGCACTGCTGCTGTGACATCAGGGAACATCTGGGCCAGGAGTGGGAGAGAATGCTGTATTGCAATGCATTGACCAACGTTTAGAAGCTTGATGTTGATAGCTCGATCTCGCAACGCCCTGCTCAGCAACACGTTCCCTGGCTCAACGAATGCACGAAGCCCTTGGAATGAGAAGTCAGGTAGAGAATGATAATCCCGAATCTTAATATGCTTCACTTTCGGAAAGACACGAGTATAATCGAACCCCTTTGGCAAGCTCCAAAACACACGGCTCAAGATCTTCCTGTGAGAAACAATTCATGTGGATCTCTAATATTTTAACGTTTTTCAAACAGATTCCGTAGCACATTAAAGGTACCGCAAAGAGTAAGTCCATTTGAAAGTATTCTAGTGAGGTGCGAGATGATCCTAGTAACTTTGGCAAGACTCTGTTTAGTTCAATCAAGTCGATTCCCTCATCATCGTTAATACGTAATTCCATTAAAGTTGCTCGAGTAGAACCGGCGAGCTCTTCACATATTGGACGAAACGTGGGAGAAACTGGGAACTTTGGCAAAAATACTGCGGAGCTTCCCTCCAAGATGTTCACTGTAAGATCTGTATACCCATCTACATGCAATTCTTGCAAAATTGGTGCACATGATACGAGTGCCCTAATGAAGTTGCTTTTCATTAAGTCTTCGTCTGAGCCAAATTCTATTGTATCAATTATCAATGTTTTTAGACGCGAGAAGCTCCGGTTTAGAAAATTACTTTGGACTACAGTTTCTCTTCCAACGCCCAGAGTCAGTTCTTCGAGCATTTCACATTTGTTCTCCAGAATTTTTTTCACCAGCACAATTCCGGAACAATCCTTGCAACTCACCCAGCCATCCTCGCAAAATCTAACTGAGAAACGTTTCCAAGGTAGCCGATCTAGAATAACTTTGTAGGCGGGGTCTAGCATTGTCCCATCTGCGATTGGCTGACAATTTTGAATGTTACACATGAAAAGGTTAACACCAGAGAATGGGATGACACCCATTTTCTCCAAGTCCGACGAGAAAGCTACGAGTCTTTGGTAAAGGTAGCCGTCATAATGACTACCATCCCAAAGATTAACACTTAAATTTCCCCGATCTCTCATCACGCATCGAGCTTCATAGTTCCATAGTTTGTTCACAAGGGAGAGCCTTATGAGTTCCTTGTTGGAGATTTGTTCCAGTATTTTTCGGAGGATCTGTAGAAGAACAAACAGAAGAATTGTAACTAGAAACTAGAATATAAAGATGCATTAGTCAGTACTGTTTATCGTTTTTAAAGATCGGATTTTTAAAATTATGACGAATAGTTGCAGAAATAAATTATACCGTGGGAAGGCCAAGGCAAAACTGGCTAATTTTCCTCAGTTGCTCGTCCAACTTTTCATGAAATAATGTCAAAACAAATCATGTCAGTTGTACAATCCTATACAACGGTTATGAATGAACATAAAATTAACGAGCAATACTCTTACATTTTCTGAGGTAATATTCTCCATTCTGCTGCAATCGGCTAACTTAGTGTAGCTTTAAGAAATGGAACAGTTAGTTATGACTTTGGCAGTTTGAGTTTTGAAATGGATTCAAGACGTTTCCTATGACCTTCTCGTCCCGTCAAATTATCCGACTTTCAACTCGCCGTTCTTTCATCGAAGCTACTGTCTCTCTAAATTTCTTGAAGGGAAAGCGGCGTGAGTGTGTTTATGATATTTGTACTAGGCTTGTTGCTTTACTGCAATATTGACGCAGGACCTAATCACAATCTTATTGCCTACTCAAACTATTTTTAGTGTGAATTTTTATACTTCCGAGAAGGTCCTCAGTCTATCCCTTGGAGTAGATTGACTCAAATGAGAGTGTAGTCAAGGATCACAACTTCCTTGAAGTATTGACTACTGAGGAGTGTCATAAGAACGAATAATTACTTAGGCCTAAGTAATTATTTGTTCTTATAACACATGATAAGGCGAAGGCCTCGCCTTATCAAACATCGAGCGACCCTGAGCAAAGTTCAGTAGACAAGCGGCATCATCGCCTTGAATGTGCACATTAGCTGCATTATTCCAACCTTATAACTTTCATGAGAGCAATAACCGCCTTTTGTGGGCTGATTTTCTACATGACCGTTGTCTGTGTCGAGTCCAGTATGTCTCATCTGCATCTAAGGGGGTGAAGGGGTATTCCTGGATTCACTACGACGGCCCCTCTGAAGTAAAATGAGTAAATTACAAACTAATTGGCTGTAAAATGTCATATTGTAATGAGCAGTATGTAATTTCCCATGATAATATTCATGGCACTGTAAGGGCTGTTCGCTATATATACGGTGTAATAAATATTATTATATTATATCAGATTAATGCGCACGTTTGTTGCATGGGTAACTTGGGATCGAAGCCGGAGTGAACGACCCTTATCTGTGCACATTTCTGTAAACTCGAGTGCAGTTTACGGGGACATTCTTATCGAACAATGTTTCTAAATTTCGCAAAATGAAAAGGGAAAGGAAGGTGAGATTTGCGGCCAGGGCTGGTTGACTGTTGGGTCTCGACGCCAATTGCATATTTATATAAAAAATGCCAGGCCGACAGCTAAAGGTCCATTGCTTTTTTCATCTCACAGCAATTGAGCCGAATTTCGTTTGCAAATCGGAGCCTAGAACCGTACTTTCACTTGTCAAGCCAGTTGTTGCATTGAAATGTGAATTGCTTCTACCAGATTTATTATGGAATTGAATTTTAAACGACTAATTCTTAAATATTATACAACACAGTTCGCCTGCCACCGTCAGCCTTTCTTTTATTTTTCCTCCGCAGTCTCCCATTCATCGGCCTTTTCAACTTGGAAATGACCTCTTTTTGGCTCGCTATCTTCATCTCTTTGTCCAACTGATGTGCCGCGATTTTACTCGCATGTTTCCAATGTACACGGTCGCCTTTTCGGTCCCCAACAAGGCTTTACTCTCGAATCTCTAAGTGTGATGAGAGGGAAACAGACGGAAGGTCAAGAGATTTGAAGTGTCATAACAATTATAATAAAGTTATTCCAAATAATAACACGTGTTGAGGATATTCACTATGGTTATCATTTGTTGTTTATGTAATTGGATTGTTATTCTAAATTATAAAATGTAACTAAATGGGAAGTTAAAAAGGAAGAAAGAGAGAGACAGACGTGAGAAGGAAGCAAGAGAGAACGGACGGAAAAAAGTATTGAGCGAGAATTTGATTGGGAAATTAATTATAACTGATAATAAAGAACTGAGTTACTTGAACTTTACTAATATTAGAATCAGGTAATTTCATTCACTATTTAAATGCTAATGATGTAACTTGTAGCGCACTGGCCAACTAAGAGCCCAACTTTACTGGCACTGAGCGCCCAAATATGTCGGCACTGAGCGCCCAAAATTATGACGGCACATGAGTTGCCTAAGATACCTATATTGGCAATGAGCTGCCCAAGTTAACATTCTCATCTTCTTGCAGTCTTACCACCAACACGAATGTGAAGAATCACATGAAGATGCTCATTGTAGGAGGATTAACTATGTCGAATTGGGGGTTGCTGTAAAAGAGGACAAAGATGTTGCAAAGCTTGTAGTCATGTTTTACATGACTAAATATTGACCGATTGGTTGAATTCTTTTCGGTTTAGCTTGCGGTTAGGACCTGTTAAATTCCAATAAATTTAATAAATTGTTCTACATTGGGATAGCTCGCCCTGTGTGCAGATGCCGATTTGCTTTATCTATTTTCGCCATGCGCCATTTTAATTGCGGAGTTGACCAGGCATATTCCATTTAAATCTTTAATCGACGTCAAGATCCAGCAGCTGCTGAAAACGAGCGATCTATCCGCACGGCTTGGGCTTGTGATCCTTTCAGCAACATACAAAAACAGTAGGTCAGAAGTTGGAGGAGCCGAAAGAGTCAGTGCAGTGTTGAAGCTATTCGAATTTTGATATGTTTACGTGAATCCGTATACGTTGTTGTCCGGACTGTCGTTTTCTTTATGTCAGGATGGACTCAGTTAGTTTGCTATTGACCACTTAAATTATTTCATTTTAGAATACAAAAAACATTACCGAAATTTAGACCACGTGGACAAATCAAATGGTCCGCTTAAGTGAAAAAAATGGAACCAAAGTGAAGCTGTGTGGCCATGAATGGCTGGTGGACAATTGCTGAATCTCGTCACCGATTGAAAATTTCAGTAAAAAGAATACTTCAGCACTCTATGATTAGTGGGTTACTTTCTATTGCATCCATCTGCAACAGCCGCTTCTTCGTTTTTATAATGGATGGAAAATGAAAGTAATACCAGCGTCGTTAATTTATCGATTTGGCGCACTTAGGCAGAAACCCAGTTTCTTTACAACGACATTCAACCGAGTTATTTAAGATGCAAGTTTTATTTTCTGTGCTACTGGCGATACTTATTACACTGAAAATTTACAGCAGCCAAGTAAATTCTGAATGGATTTAGTTTGAGCTGAAATAAACTCACCTTGGGGCCTACCGATTCCACAATATCCCTGTGGAATGGGTGAAACTGCTGGTCCAGCATGATACCCTCAGTAATACCAAAAGCCGACCAAATACAAGAAATGGACAGCCGATGGTGAAACTGTTTGCCGAACGGGCACTTGATCGACTAACAGCTGACCCCCACACAGTTAGCCGAAGACTGTTTACCGAAACACTCGACGGAGCATACGGAAATTGGAATTGTGATTTATATGGATTTAGTTCACTTGGGGGTTTCTCTTGTAGTACTCCTAGCCTGGTTTGCTTTTGTGCTATATAAACTTATATATATCATCATGTAGGATTCCAGATTGACTTTGTAGAAGAGAAGTGCTATGACAAAGAAAGGATTCAACTGATGTGAGAGGTCACGGGCTCTGTGGTATAAGTGCTAAGCGGCGTCAAACTACTTCTTTCTCCAAAGGTTTTTAAAACGCGGCAATCAGCTCTAAAACTTATTCTTTTAAATATTCTCGCACATTCAGTCAACTCAGACTTGTGTTCATTTCAGAGACGGTGAATTTTATGCAGATGGTGATACAAATTTTTCGTGGAAGAAGTTGACCCAATTTCCAGCTTGCGATTTCATTATCCAATGTGAACTTTAAAGGTCCACCTTAGGTCATGTCAGTATTCATTAAAAATTATATTACACACAGAATGCAATAGAAAATACTCGGCCATGCCATGCCAAATAATTTAACACAAAAACATCTTCATATTTATTGCAGTCTGCACGGTTCCAAGTTGTCTTCATGTATAAGAATTTATAATTTCCTCAACAGTTAACTACTAAGGGTACTCACAAGCTCTGTTTCTAGAAGCGCTAAACGGCGTTTCCACCCTGTGCTTTCAGTTTTTTGCCGTACAAGTTGTCCTGCGGATGAGTAGGAATAAAACTGATGAAAAAGTCCTACAGAATTTCGCTTTGAAATAAATGCAAACAGGCTATCAATTAAAGTCAGTTTAATGTGCAGCCAAATTCTTTGTCCTACATGGCGTGGGTAGTTTAAACTTTTGTTTTTCTCAAAGCAAAGAGAGACTAGGCGTGAACAAAGAATTGATTGACAAGGTATGCCAACCCTTTTTCCCGGGACCGTCCATTGTTTACGCCGTTGCCGTGGACATTTCTGGGCCCGACTTTTAAGAGTGAGCCGCTTATTGATTTTTGTTTTTGAATATTAAACACAAGTAAACGTTCGGACCTTATTAAGTCTTAAAAGGCGATGTCCAACTTAATTTTTTACGGGCGTCTCCGCAAGTTTTTACTGCTTTAATATGGCAGCCAAATTTTTTTCCCGGGCCCGACAAAAAGCGAGTGGTTGGCGTTGTAATTTTTCTCTATCGGCTTCTCTGTCTGTACGTTTTTATTTAGTATTTTTTCAATATTAAATTCAAAGGACCACTAGGACGGGAAACAGCTCTTAAGAGTCGAAATTTTGTTAGAAGGTAAAGAAAAAGGCTTTTCTTCTTTTCTGTCGCCGATCAGTAGCAAAGTTAAAGTTGTGGTTGGTGAAACTACTGCAGCTTGCTAAGGACCTTTACTAATTTCTGTCAAAATGTACCGAAAAACGGAAGCACGGCGAAATCAGACAGGTCTGAAAAAGACTAAAGTTTCAAGCAGAATTGTCCAAAGCAATGCATCCCAACGGATAGAAAAGCTATTACCAAAGAAGTAGAAGATTTATTTGTTCAAACTGTCCGAGTATATCTTCAAGCTCGCCTTGAAAACTTGCTGCAAACTGAGTTTCATTCGGCTCTCTATTGATTCCGAGGGAAATGTAAAGGACGAAAAATCAAAATGGGAGCTCGTGGCTAATTATTCCGTCCTGGTTTTCCAGATGTTCAGAATGCTTTACATGCTTGTTGTAACAGCAATGAGAGCATTCCGTGGAATTATGGATTTAACAACGTTGCTCTGTATAACATCGCTATTAGCTTATTCTGTCGGGTCTCTGTATCCTTGTGCATTGCTACTTCAGCCTCAAGATTCCGTCCAGCTTCTCAATACTTCACCAATAATTTTGTCTTTATACTCGAAAGCTGGGAAAGTCACAACCATGTTTGAGAACACAAAGTTTGCAATTCTTATTATTGGTGTTGCATCACTTGTGAATGGATAGCTTTGTAATTGTTTTCTTTTGTGGTTTGACACATGGCAATGATGGCGGTTTACGCCACTTGATGTATCCAACCAACGTCACTAAGTGACGAAAATCATTTATCAGGATCAACTCCGTGACACTGCACTGATAGCGTTCCAATTTCCGTCACTAGTGTTGCATTAGATATTGGTCCGGCAAGTCAAGTGAGACTGTGAGTGAGACACTTCACGAAGTAAAAAGTCATGTTAATTATTGTTTGAACAGCCCACTGTCGTGATGATAGCCAGCCTGCCATAACCAATTATCATGCCTTCCCTTCCTTCCATCCTTCGTTTACTTGCTCAACTTTACTCAACCTATAAGGCACCGTTGAACATTAGTTACAAACAATGAAATACCCTTCTGTTTCTGCTATTCTATGCTCTTCATGAGTTGTACTTTGTTAGGATTTGCGTGAACGGCATCCAAGTATCACAACTTTAATACGTTACACTGCCAGATTTGTCAAGCTGCCAACATGGAAAATGGAGACATATTTTAACGTGTAAATCACTATGATATTTATTTTAACCAATTTCCTTCATGGATTTATTCACAAAGTTGAGTGGCTTAAACTGGAACACAAACTGTTTTAAAGCTTGGGCGTTTTTAATATATATAAAATCAATAAGCACTAAATTCAAATGTTACAATGTTTTTCTAGTCAATCTAAAAGTGCACAGGGGCAGCGTTCACGCTGTTTGACTGTCACTCTGAACACAAGAAAATAACATGGAACACAGCCTGATTAGCATTTAAATTATAAATCTAAACGCACTGTTTCCTTTGTGATTTTGTCCAGTAGACGGGGGTTCTTAGGACTAGGTCCACTGTCAGGTTGAAATCGAGCAGTCTTTTGTAGCGTTGGACTTGTGTGGTCAAGAGGCCTATGAGAACGGCTAATCTTGCCGTTCAAAGATCAACTCAGTCAGCTCATAATTTGAGCTGTAAAATGACAACAGCAAGCTAAGCTCTGACATTCGCACAATCACAATTTTTTATGGCAGACCTTAAGGATGAAGTACCTTCGTGAAGTGACTGGCTATGTTTAAAAGTTTGCTTGGGCGGTGTCCATGTATAACAAAATTTACAAACTGCCGGATTTGTCTGTCAAGCAATGATATCAATTTTCATCAATAAATTATGCAAGCCCTTGAATGGCTGCTAAGACTTTCAAGTTGGAACGTCAACTAATTTGAAACTGATTTTTGTAAGCATTTAATAAAATCAATCAATCACAATGCCGCATTCTTATTATCAGAGCCCGGATCTCTATGTAAATACATATTCTCCAGAGTTAAAGATACGACTCTGAGGGCTTGGCTTTTGACGTTT
>JAQIWI010001536.1:0-15880 GCA_034698825.1 Deuterosminthurus bicinctus
ATGGTTCTGACGGAAGAACAAATATTCTTGACGGAGGCGACTTTTTCGCTGTCGGAAGGTCCTATGTGAATGCTCTTAGTTTTTTGGTTTTGGCAGGAAGAAATTCTGCCTTCGCCTGGTTGAATAGGCTTTTCAAGATAGCAAAGAGATTTAGAATATTAATAAGTGCAGAAACATATGTTGACTTGATGTATGTGTTTTACAGCTACCTAACTCTTACGACCCTGCCGTACGTGGACTCGTGTATAGATCTTTGAGGTGAAGATGATCCTCGTCATTGAGAAGATATCCCCCCGCTGCTGCCATCATTGTGGGGCTTACAAGTTCTTGTGATAAAGCTAAAGTTCTTTATCTTTGTATCGCATTAGCATGTTCGCTGATTAGGGCGACAGTGCATGCAGTGCGAGTGCGAGACTCATTCCTTGACGCCTACATGTATTTATATTTCTAATAGAAATTCTCATTTAAAAAACATTGTGGTAATCACGGCATCGTGAGAATCCATTGTTCACACTGTGTTGGAGTGGATCCCTTGTTCATCCCATGCAAGTGGCTACATAATGATTACCATTTGTAATTCAAGTTGTAACAACAAGAATGATTTGTATTTAAGATGGTACATTCTCTAAGAAGATATTTTGTAGAACTACTGATGTTTATATAATAATTGTATGTACAAAGTGAAATTCCTAGAAACTTCCATTCGAAGGCTACAAAGGTGGGCGTAGGCAGAGGGACGAAATTATGAAGAACGCTTTGAAATCATAATCTATTTTGGACAGAATTATAGTTCTTCATCGTCAAAATTACAGTATCATAGTGTTGGTGCTATTCAAGATGTATCAGCCACACAAACTGAATCCTGAATTTATAGTGTGTAGAGAGACGAATTGTGAAATGTAAGGAACGATTTGCCTCCAAATCTATTATTACCGTACCGAAAAGTACTGATGATGAGACTATACAGTAGGAATAATAAAGTACCAGAAGAATTTTTATACTTCGTAGAAATGTCATTTTAATAGCTCTATTCGCAGTTATTATTTGACCTGACAGGACTCATTTTGATTTGATCAACATGATATAAAATTTATTCATACGTGAGCGCAGTTCTTGGCCATGACACATCGTATTTGGTGACGAATGGGACTATTACAACCTGATCGCTCTGTGGTCTGTACAATTGCATATCACGTTCTACATGCTCATTTGTGGAATGATACGGTGAAAAACCTGTGAAAGAGAGCTTAATGCATGTATGCTTGTCAAGCTGAACTTTGTTAGGATCTGAATAATAGTTTCGTCATGTTATTCACATACACGCTGATTTCAAAAGTCAGCAGTAGTGTCACCATGATCACAGATGTTCTGTTTACATTTTAAACACAATATTCGTCGTGAGCTGTTGTCGTAAATGATAATACTTCTTGGCCACCGACCAAACTGCTGCATCTGTCTACACAAAAAAACATACGCTCGTCACGAAGAAGCTCCACGCATTCGGTGGCATTCTGACTCCCGCGTTGGGAAAAATGTACCTTACACAAAGGACTTGACTTGGTAAAATGTATAACTACTACAGATTACCAAAGGAACTAAAAGACTATGTGAACATAACTCTCATCTATGACTCTGGGCTAGATTTTCTAGCGTGTAAAGCACTCAAGTACAAGTGACTAGCGTAAAAAGTGTGGCAAAGGAGTATAGAACGTACAAAGGTAAACACAGAAGACATAGCTAGTGTAATTCTTGTTGTTGTCAACGGAATTTCAATTGTTCACACGGTGAAAATCTTATTGTGCAGACACGTACGTACTGGAGTTGTAGTAGTAACACAAATATTTTGCATATTCAAAGAGAGGCAATCATTATTGTTCGAGCCATGATGGCGATGCTGAGTTTGGTGTACTAGCTTTTATGCTAAATTGCTTCAGGGTAGCTTCCAGAGACTGCTGATTCCCTGAGAAATATGCCGAAATTGCGTTATGAAACAACAGTAACTGTTTGTGCATAACTTTTATCTGAAAAAAATATGGAAACAAATGAATGCATTACAATTAAAATTTTATATGGAGACTTGAAGAAATTCTTACCCTATTTTCATCCAAAAATTGCAGCTTAACGTTTACGTCATCTCTCAGCTTCTCGTACGTGGTTTTGTACAAGTTGAAGTTTCGCTGTGACTCCTCAATTCTCGCTGATGCACCGTCTGATTTCGGTACTTGAAGAAGCATTTCCAAATCTGATCGGTAGGCATCGTATTCTATCCTGTAGACGACACCGCATGAACAAAGCTAGGTTACTTTGTCTTTGCGTCCAACAGGGTTTCAATTATTACAGGTTGAACTTTACCTGGCATTCTCATATTGGCGAATAGTGATTATTGTATCCTCAATAGTCTTGTTGCATAAAGTATTAACAGAAGAGAGGAAGAAATTTAGAGCGTTGAGAAGAATTTCTCCGTTCTTGTGAAGATTTCTCTGAGTTTCTGCATTGTACAGAAACTCCTGTTGTAGCTCCGGACTTTTCTGAGCCAAATCTGAGAAGACATCCGCCAACGCTTGCTACAATCAAGAAGCCAGTTACATCTTATATCCTTAATCACGACCATGCGTCAATTTCTTATTGAAAACTCTAACCATACCTGTGTTTGAATTACATGATAAAAGTGGCTGGTGAAGGCTCTACTGAGTCCCAATACTTGAAGGTACCTTCGCTTAATGTCTCGGAGGTGCTCAATTCGGGCTTCTAGCTCTACACAACATCAAAGGATGATTTCAATAGTCTGCTCACCATGACAAATTCACAATGTAAAAGTATTACACACCTGTGTCAACAGTGCGCGAGGATTTGCCTAGTTTCTCGAACATGAGCTGTTTGGTGCACTTGTAAGTGGATATACTCCAATTTTTAATCGTTTCAATTTTCGACGTGGGTGACCGTAAAAGCCGCGGAACGTCATCCCCGTTTAGTGGACTGGGCGTATTTGCTGAAGCAGCAGCAGAAATGGCCGGTGCAGATGCTACGTAATAGCAAAATAATCCATCACCAACTAATTTAACAAATTTACACTTCCATCTAAAATGAAGACAAAAGAGACACATAGACTACCAGGAACATACCTGACGTTGTCATGCTGCCAGGCATCGAGTTCCCTGGCATATTACGGTACTGGGACGACGTCCGAAATGGAGCTGAATACTGGCTTGATCCTGGACCGGTCACCTGCTGACAGGCATCTAGAGTTGCCGCCGTCTTGTCCTCTGAATTCCCATCATCTTCTCCTGATGCGGAGGGAATGTGATCTTTGAAGGACTTGGGACGAGCAAGGCCTCCGGAACTAGTCTCCATCACGGATGACATGGACATTCTACAGCCTGCAAAATCCAACGACTAACTCTCAATAATATTCTTGCCTTACTTAAGGGAATTGCACTACAAATGAAATTGTAACTCATACCGGCTTCCAAATTAGATTAGCCTGGTTGTAATTACTACACTCAGCTTGCCACTGAACAGCTACAACTTCTGAAGGCTACAGTCTACAAGACTGCTGATAATGAAGAAATGAGCCATAATTCCTTCTAAGATTTTTTTTCTTATCAAGATAAAGATACTCATTATCGAGCTGAGCAGACAGCATGTATGCAAAAGAACGGAAGTTCCACCACCACATATTTTCCTTCAGCAACCGGCTAGATCCTCCTCATTGGGCCTGCCTTCCTTCTATCTCCTCAAATCCCATTAACCCAACATACTAAAATGTTTGCTAACCACTACATATATAGGCAACAGAAGTGTCGATGTGTCAAACACTCGTGCACATGACATGAGCTCTGGCGTTAGTGGCTTAACTCTGTGCAAACAAACTGGAAGTCCATGGAATTAATAGAATAATTTCCGTCTCTCTTCTTCCTCCAACCTTCCCTGGAACACCCAAAGGATTCCTCCAACTCGGAAATAAATCAGCCATTCTGGTGATGATATCTAAATCATACAATCTCCGTCGTCCTGTTTCAGTCAAAGGAATTTCGATTTTTTGTCATCTCGCTATATGAATGACAACAACGACTATGACAACTTCCACAATGCCAGTCTTTCGAATGATTTTACTCTTTACCCAAACTATCAGCACCATCAATCAATTAAAATTTTAGTCAAAAAGCTTTTGTGAAAATTCCCCATCCATCTATGAATCGTCCCTGTCAAAGCTCTTTTATTTCATTTGTTTTTATCTCATTTGCTATCTTTGTGCATATAATGTTAAAATGCCTACTAACACTACCCATTGCCAGCTGCTGGAATTAAATGGCTCATTTTCAATCCTAATGTCATTTACATTATGCGGATCGTACTGGCATAATTTGCAAGTAGCTATAATAATGTCCAACTATTACCCTCCTGTCACTTGTCATATATTTGCTTGGAGGTACTACTGCAACTATCACTATGAACTTGGAGACGGAGCTTACCTCTTTTGACTTGATGCCTCTCAAAGTAAAAACAGCAAGCTATCTCTCTCACAATAGACAAAGTGCGTAGAGTTAAAATATGTCACCACCACGTTTTCCAAGTATAAAAGCTCACAGACAAATTATCTTAACAGCCCATTATATTGTCAATTTTTATAGTATGGTAATACTACGCGAAGCCAGGCAGAGAACTGCTGAGGCGAATGCACACACAGTGAATCAATGGAGCAGGGGTGTCTCTGTCTAAAACCACGCAAACTCATGTGTGTGTGCGTGTAGAGTGGCGAGAGTGGTGTGTGGGACATCGGAAGAGGGATGTATGTATGTATGGGACATGTATATGAAATGCAATAGCTCCAATGAACTAGTAAGGCACTCCTATGGATCCTTGCGTACACATGCGACGAAAGGGTGCAAGCAAGTAGGAGTAGGAGTGTGGAAACTAGATTGCACTATTATTTTTCGAGCTCTGTACAAACGAAGAACCCGACTTCGGTGAGGAAAGCGATGGTATGTGTGTAGTCCATGGAACCAGCTCGAGGTGCAGTTTGCCATCCAAGTATCCGATGAATGCAAGAGTGAATGAATAGATATTATATCACAACTGTAGAAGCCGGGCTTATATATAATTATTATACGAGATGATGAATAGGGCTTTAGCTCTATAAATGATAATTCTGAAAAAACTTGATAGAATTAAAGAGAGATGAAAAGAGTGCTATTGAACAGCTTGGATGGAAATGTGATGTTAGGAGGGGAAATTCTCATTAGAGCTAAATTCGAGTTATGAAAGGAGGAAGAAGGTATATAGAAGAGCGCATAATTATTCTTGTTTATACACGGCTCGAATGTTATTTTCTCGTAATCCCAATAGACGACAACAAGTGGGATCCAACCTGGTTGATGGTTGACTGCAATAGCATATATAGCTCTCTGAAGGTTGAAGTCCATGAGCTGTTTTTTTTTCGGAATACAATTATCGATGTGACTTGGGAATCGCAAGGTATATACTGCGAATCAATCTACACAAACTATTCTCTCAGATTTATATCAGACTCTATGGAAAACGGTGATATAGAACCGTTGACGATACGTTGCTACGATGACCGCTTTATGCATCGGAAAGGGCAGCTACTCCTGGGAGAGTTTTACCTGGAGAGAAAACCAAGAAATTTTAGTTTTGATTTCCAATATTATTATAAGCTGTGGTAACTATGGGAGAACTTGTTTACCTTCGAGTAGCTCAAGACTAGCTCCACCACCGGTGCTGACGTGGCTGACTTTATCCTCGGTGCCCCACTTGGCGCAGCAAGTTGCTGTGTCGCCACCACCGATTATTGTCACTGTACCATCGGTAGTTGCCTTCACGACAGCATCCATAACAGACTTTGTTCCATTTGCAAAGTTGGGGAATTCGAAGACTCCCATCGGTCTAAAAACACAGTTCAAGAGCATTGGAACACTGACAAGATTTCAGTTTGTAAAAAATCTATTCTTACCCATTCCAAACGATTATCTTGGCTCGGGCAATAGGTTCCAGCAAAAGTTTGACTGATTCAGGACCACAATCCAGACCCATGCTGCCATCAGGAATTCCGCTTTCGACCGTAGCAGCACCGACCTAATACCACAAATATTGTAAAATATGAGTAAGGTTCAGTTCTGAATTTTCCTAGAATCATAAGGTAACATACTTCGGCATCCTCAGCAAATTTATTTGCAGTGACAACATCAACTGGAAGGTGAATTTTTACGCCATTCTTTTCGGCCTTTTCCATAAGTTTTCCCACAATTTTAGCTCCTTCCTCGTCGAACAACGAACTGCCAATCTGTGGAAAAGAAGAATGACGGTACTGTGGAATACAATATATTAATTCCAAGCCGAAAATCTTACATTCATTCCTTTGAGGACTTTGAGGAAGGTGAAGGCCATTCCCCCTCCAATAATCATTTCATTTACTTGATCGAGCAAGTTCTCAATCAGCTGAATCTTATCTGCAACTTTAGCTCCTCCAAGAATAGCCAGGAATGGTCTAAAAATAAAAATTCAAAGGCTTATAATTCTAGTTTCCACGTAGTATTCGTTAAATAAGCTTTACCAACAACTTTACCTATCGGGATTGTCCAGAGCTTTGGCAAAGTACTGGAGTTCCTTTTTGAGCAAGAATCCTGAAGCTCTTTGATCGAATCCCTCACCCAACATTGAGCTATGAGCTCGATGTGCTGTTCCAAATGCATCATTTACATAGACATCTCCAAGCTTGCGAAGAGATTCCCTGAATTTCTTGACATTTTCAGGAGCTGCTTTGATCTGCATTAATTTAGAAATAGTGAAACAAATATCCTTCGACTCGCCACTGACAACAATGAGACACACCTTATTTCCCGAGCTATCCACACCCTTTCCTTCCTCCTCCACATGGTATCTAAGATTCTCGAGAAGAATTATAGAGCCAGTGGCAGGGTCAGCACAAGCCGCTTCCACGTCAGTTCCCACGCAGTCGGACAAAAATATAACTTCTCGTTTGAGAAGTTTCTTCAGCTCCTCGGCAACCGGCTTCAAAGTGTACTTATCGTTTGGAGTTCCATCAGGACGTCCCAAATGTGACATCAATACTACGCTCTTTGCTCCCTTTTCCACAGCATACTTGATCGAGTCTAAAGCAGCAACGATCCTCTGGTTGTTCGTGATGACTCCATTCTTGAGTGGAACGTTGAAGTCAACCCTACACAATACAAAATCCAGTTATGATGAACCATCAGTCAACTGTCCGCCCACGATTTGCAAACACTATCCACTTGCCTCATCAAAACGCGTTTGTCCTTCAGATCCAATGCATCGATGCTGAGTTTGTTCAAGGCCATTTTCCGCACTGACTGTACCAAGAAAGACGGTTATTATAAATTCTTTAAATGATACATTTTCCTTAAATACAAGCTTTCCATAGAGGTTTAACACTACAGAAATTGTATGCCAACCCTGTAAGGGTACTACGGCACAGCTTAATCCAATACTTCAAAGGCCTCATGATGGTCATAAACGGTGCCGATAATCTCGTCACTAATTTTATATTTTCCACTCACTCATCAACTCGCAAATTATGTCTTTCTAAATTAATACAACTAGCCAAAGGATTAGATGCACATTATTAAAATGTTACAAGGTTTAACATTACCAGGTATTATTTCTCAAGAAGAAATGATATTGTCGCTCAGGTCTCGTCTGGATAGATAATGTGCAGCTGCAGTTGTTTAAACCTGTTATCAGTATTTGCACAGAAATGCAGACTGCCTCCTTAATTAGTTGTGCAGTAAATGGCGTTCGTTATGTACTCCTAATGATATTTAACTGATGCCGGAGTATTTGATTTTAGTGGCAGAGACGAAGGCTCGGATTCACGTGGCTGTATAGATTTCAAGGTCGACCGTCTCAGTCAGTCGTCATCGTCAGCAGCCAGCAGCCGGTTGTGTTTGAGGAGGATGACTCCAGAGTGCTCCAAGCCCTCCGTGTATAATTTCCATCGCCCCATGATCTGAGCAAGCCAAAGCCATGAGGGAAATACGTGGTGAAAGTATTATGACCATATGTATGATAATAAGAACGAATGGATAGAGGGAGAGAGAGACTTTCTCCGTTTATTTTTACAGCATCCGCTCCACGTCTTTGACTCAACTTTTTTGGGGTTAAGAGGACAATGTGAGATGTAAATAGTATAAAAGAGATTGATTTTTACGCTCAATTGAACTTGGACAAAGGATCATGTGAGTTTCGGAGGTCGGTCTAATGCTTAATCTGAATGATTTATACGATATTCTTGGAATGGACAACAAAGAAAATATGGAATTTGATTGATAGAAGAACTAAATTTGAGGTCAAGCAAAAAAGGCTCATAGTTTGATTGTCAATCTTTGGAGGATTGTTGGGAAAATGTTAATATGATTTTCATGCTGCTCTCATCCAGCACCGTCCTTATTATTCTCATCATGTGCGTCTTCTTTTCGCCGTGCCTATAATTCAGCTGCTAACAAGAGGAGTGATCTTGTTAGCTGGCGGCAGTGTGTTTGTAAATTTGTTCAAGGAGATGCTGCATGTTTGCAATGATGAAATAAATTAGCATAGTCCTGTCTACAGCAAAGGCACACAATTTTCTAATTCTATAGGAATGAGCAGGAGAGGAGAAAGGGGAAGGATGGTGAAATGAAACATTAGGTGGGCTGCACAGGTTTGATCAGGATTATTTTTTCCAGTGCACTGTAAACAAGAAGATGGCTGCTGCTAACTGATATTGCTTTTCGACGTTTTTTTTCTATTCCCATTAGAATGCGTACTTTCATCCTGCAACACATTTCCCATCCATTCCATCATGGACCGCCAAGGTCCAAGGTCTTTCCTAGGGAACGGAAATAAGTAAATCAGGGAAGATCCTTCTTCCCACTTGCATTACTGTAGAAGCTGGTGAAGTAGTCTGTGCTCCTTTGATCCTGTCCCTATTGTGAGTCCTGATTCGCAACAAAAGTATTTCCTTTGAACCAAGCTCGTCGAAATTCACTGGCTGGCCTATTCGGTCAGTACACTGACCAAATTTTCGCTTACCTCAGTCAAATCTGATTCACTCACGAAGTCTTTTAAGTCCAATTCTATATGCCTCCAAGAATGGAAATGCCGTAAGCATTAATCATCAGCAGTGAAGAGCGGATGAATTTCAAGGGTTTAAAAAGCCATTCTGATTATGTAAATTCAAGAGGAAGAGTGCCATGGTGTCAGCAGTCACATCAACGTCATACATGAGAGTTTTATTGCACTAGCATCAGCACTGTGGTAATAATAATCCGATCTAGCAAGTCCGTCATATGGGGGCTACTGCAATCTGTGGAGGGACGGGTTTATCTCATTCTCCCCCATGTGGAAACAGTTGCGTCATCACCGGCTAAAGTCATTCGTGCTCGGAAGTAGAGGTGATATCGCAGCTCTGCAATGTGCCCTCAAAATGCCACCTTGTTCACCAAGGTTTTCATTTCCACATCAGTAATAGAGAAGGGGAAGTATTATACATGGGTGATGGATATGGCTGTAAGCCTCTGTGAAATTGTTGGATTCGGTCATCATGGGTAACCTAAGTCAGCCGTGGCACAGGTGCAGACTGATACGGGCAATCTATCACGTTTAATTAATAACCGTTAATAATAACAGACTTCACGTCACACTTTACATGGCATGTTTGTATGTATTCGCTTGTCCAATACGGCCAGCAACCAGAAGTGGAAACATGAGGACTAAGTGATTCGGGTGGTAATGAGAGCAAAATGAATTTTTCACCCGAGACTGTGAAGGAAATGGCGCACATGATGGAGTAATAATACAAAATGGAAAAAATAACACGATCTACTCATCCCTCTCTGTCAACATACAGTTTACGTTTAATTCACTGTCGATGCATGCGTTCGACTACGCTCATGATTATAATATATAGTTATCACTTATGTATGTACACTCTGTACTTGTCAAACAAAACAAGAAGGAAACATACATGTGGTAAATTTTTTTCATTTATAGCACATTAATGACTATGCATTATTTACCGGTTGCATAGCCTGTGCCCTTTTTGTACCATTATTATGTAACACGTCGGTATTTATAGTTATAGTCAAAAATGCACGAAGAAACTCAGGCCTTTCCACTATTATTATGAATCATACAACTTTCAAGACGGTACAGAGAACGATTATCGTAAGTAATCATTTTCATCATTGACATCATAACTGTCATTGCTATGATTAAATATATGCAATGCGCAATTCAGTACTAGTATCATATATATATTGAATATATATATATGTATATATATATATTCAAATCAAACAATTTTTAACATGTATATGCCTTTTAATTATATAAGCACCTTAAATTGTAATTTGTATTATCATATAGCATGCGCAGCATGGCCTGAATCAAAACATATTATCATAGTGTATGTATTCAGTAATAATAATAATAATATATTCTAGTAAGTCATTCCGCGATTCCTTGTTCCTCCGCAACATACAGTTGTATCAGTACGTCTATAATTATATACAGTGCAGACATTATACAAGTGCACATTACTTTACCTCTGGTGCTTGTTAGTTATTACGCGATCAGTATAATTTCTTCCACATAAATATTTATTATCAGAAGTCATATAATTCATATTAAATCTTTTTGTTTTCTTATTAGATTACGCATCTTAACTAAAATAGACACTAAAATTCTGCAGCGTCAACGTTGTTATAGCAATTTACTACAGTCGTTATAAGATCCCTAGTATACTTTTATGTACATCTCGCAATTTTTCTTCTCATACAACTATTGCACAATGGAGCAGACATTACACAGTACTCCGCTGCACACTGCATGTTACTTGTTAAAAGGAATTAAAACATATTCTTAGCAATTTTTTTGCTATTAATACCTCGTACAGGAATTATCATATGCTGTCGTTTTACGACATAGGTACACAACACTTTCTTAACCACTTTCTTTGAATTTCTTCGATGTGGCTTCATTCTTCTTCCCTACACTGCAATGACGACAACACGAAATGACGACGCTATAAACGCATGACACAGCAGAAAATACGAACTATTGTAACATGTACCTGGCTTTATCAGTTTCATTCCCTATGTTATCCACTACACGGCGCTTCATTTACCCCAAACCATATCACTTCTGTACGAACGAGCCAGGAGCAGCAACATTGTTGGAGGTGTGCATTACACATACAACGAAGAATTCACTATTTGAATGGAAGAAGAGAGAGAGACACAGGACTGTGATGTTTCTACCCTTGACTTTCTAGGAATATCAAGCATCACCCTTCACTGACAGCGACTGGAGGCGCAATTTACCCTATATTACTACTCACTTTCTCTCCCTACATGCACTTCTATCTCTCAGTTATGTATTTTTAGGCGATGGATGCTCGACGGAGCTTAATAACGTAACAGGTGCTGTGTAGCGTAACTATACATGTGGGTGTAGTCGAATTGATGGGTGCAAATACAATCAGATTTGCTATCACGTACGTCTCTCTTTGTTGGAAGTTGAAAAGATGCGGGGTTCCGTACAATACTAGACAAGGTATGGGGGTTTTGTGACTACTTTTATTATGCAATGTACAATGCATGCAAGTGCCACTTTATTCATGCAAACAGGCGCGTCCCCTCTGTCTAGTTCATTCTTACGGTAGCAAATATGTTTTGTACTCTTATCTCTCCTCTTCTCTCAGCTACACTTATTCATGTCCGTGGAGGTTCTATTCCGAATTATCAGTTATGATGATCAGGAATCTCCCATACATGAGGTCATGTATGGGACATGTGTGAGATTTTATAGTGCTCTATTTTCTCGTGCCCCTGCTTCGTTTTCTTCTTGACTTTCTACTATCCAATTCTACCATTACTTCATGATGGATAAGTCTTGACGTTCTCTTACGGGTAAATCTACCAACTATGTACGAAGGAAAACTCTCAGCCATCCTTTCTTTGTCGCAGACTATACATGCATACGTATAAGGAAACAAGTTTTTTTGCTCCAGCGCAATAATTCCCTCTTTTGCAGACATTTTTCGGCTCGATGCAGAAAACTTGAAATTTAAAGTGTCTTTAGTTTCGGACAGATAGACACAGAGCTAAACAAACACTCGAGTCTTATTGTAAGTAGACTGTGGGCTGAGAATGCTCACTAATGCCTTAATGCGATTGGTTCTTCCTCCTTACTAACATAAAGCATATGTAAAGACCCTGTGCAACATGAGGTTGCTCGCATGGTAGTGAAAGAAGAGAAGCTGCGAGGATGCTTATTTGATTACGTTTTTAACGAATTTTGAGAGGGGTTGTTGAGATACTTAAGTTTTCGTCCTAAAACTAAGTCACCTGTCCTTTCATATGTTCAAGCCCCCATGTCTGCTGTGATTTGAGGACATTTTTGTAATGGATTTTTTGGTCATGTCGAGAGAAAGTATTACTCTAAACACCCACTTTATCATTTCACCAAGGCTAGTCAGCGTACGAAGTGGCAATGCCCTCGTTGATCATGCACTACAAGGCCTATACTTACTAACAGTCTTTTCCACTTCCTTCTTCGAGCTCGAATACACACTGGAGCACATTCAACTGTAGACGCAGTGAGCTTCCTTGGAACGAACAGTGAGGAAGACGAAAGATTTACTTGGAGTGCGAACACATGTGTACACAGTCATGGCATAGTTGAGCGCTTGACTTTTCCACAAATCAAAGAGGAAATTTGATTTGAGTAGAAGAGGAAATTCCTGGGAACAACTTTGGAGGAAAGTGGGTAAACGAAGTCCAAGATGGCCAGAGGTATTCTCCACATTGTTATAACAACTGTCTCATACCTTTATTTATTAAGCACTACATATTTCTTACAGTAAATTGAATTAGCCATAACTCATCCTCTTCCATCTCCAACTTGTCAGGGTAAACAGTTGATACCTGAAATGAAGAAAGGAAGCAGACTTAAGACGTTATTTCAGGTCTGAGTAGTGAACATTGATTTTCCTTGGCCTATCTACAATTTAAGCGTCACTGCTTAAATTCACAAGGACCTCGTGCGCCGGCTGGATGTGAAAAGATCAGGAGAGCGAAGAGTGTGAAGGAGACAAAACCACGAAGCGGCTATTAATTATCGTCTGCGTCGACAGAATACATAAATGTTTGGCCAGGATTTTGAGACCGGAACCTTTGTCTAGGCTACGATGGTAGACCAGAGGAAGAAACCAGCTTAGTTTGGCCCATCATCCAAATCACGAGTGTACTCAATGAGCACATAGCTACGTGGTGCTATGATAAACTGTGTTTAAAGAATAATCCTCTGCAATAAAATAGCAGGTTGGGTAGCAAGGATCTGAGGCAATTCATGGAACGATTAGTTGGAAACCAGAGTGGAAGAGTGATAAAGGCCTTCCGTCTCTCCAATGACCTCATATTAATTTTCTCTCTCCCAGTTCTTTGCTCTTACCAGCTCACTATGCTTTCTCGTGTGAGCTTTTAGTGAAAACATTCCTTTATTCACAGCGACTCATTCCTTCCTCTATTTGGCCTCTTCAATCAGTTCCACAAAATCAAGCACTAACAGCAGCTTTCCTCCTGCCTCAAACTTGTTAACTACCATTTGATGTACTTAAGTACTGTAATAGTAATGTAGAAGCAACTACGGCCTTCGTAATATTTTCCCCTATCCATAATTTTCCACCTCGTCTGATGCCCTTCACGCTTGTTCTTACCATCACCACTTCCAGTCTGTTACCTGCTTACATTTCAACGTTTGCACAACAAGTCCGGACACTCGCGTAGACGACATCAACTTTATTCCATCCCAATAAACTACATTACCATAATCACGTTTAAAAATTGGACGAGAGGAAGAGGGTGAAGCCTATCCTTACACGAAGGAAAGTTTTAAAGTATTTTTTCGACTAAACTTACTGTTCTCTTATCCGCTCAAGTGCTTTACGTTTGCTTATTTTCTCAGCACACAGTCAGCTGCACTTTCACCAAGAGCAGCCAGGGAAATGAGCTGGTTACATATGTGCTACTTCCAATACAAGTATATTTAAAGCAAGTGTATGCGCATTACATTCTAAGCCACAAATTCAAGCACGCAGTTCACATTGCCCACTTTACTTGAATCTTCTTTCAGATTACTTTCCCTCGATTCCTCGAAAAAACAGCATACACTCAGGAATAAAGATGCTGCTGCAAACTCAAGAAAGAAATTGAGGGAACTTTTTTCTCCTTCGCTGTCATCTCAAAGCATCCACATATACACAAACTCGTCATCTCTAAAACGTTGCCAAATACTTTAATAACAAGGAGTCCACCATGTTTTAAATTCTGTTTAGAGCAAGGCAAAGTGTACTCTGGGAGTAGTATAGGTTACTATGAAATTCACATTTGGAAAAATGTCTACAAGGGAATGGAGATGGAAGAGTAATTTGGGCATGAATGCCACATTAGCACGTGCACGAGCTGGAACAGGACGTCATCGCCATAGAAAAATACTGAAGTAGTTGGCGTATAAGAAGTACACCCTTTAAAATGCTCTGCACACAGATGGCTGTGAAATTGCCTGCATTTCAGCATACCAAATTTTTTTCCCATTCCAATAATTCCCCAAGTCCTGTAGTCACATACGAACACATCATACACACGCAGAGCCAAGGATGACAGGAGGACAGGAGGAGAAAAAAGAAATAGGCTAGCAAATAGTAATTCTTCAGCTCTCAGCAACTCATAATCATTATGGCTCTGTCGTACAAACTATGTACGTGTGGGCAGGCAGACACGGACAAACTACTGCAAAGAGTATATATAGCACGCTGCCAGAATACATTATTACACTTTAGTCATCATCGCGTCGCCGTCCAAACTAAATTAAGAACGGGAAGTTGAATTTAAATTAATTATACTGCAAGCCCGTCGACTCAGTTTGTAGTTGTAGTTTCTAAATAAGACCTTAATATTTCTCTTACGACAGCTTAATAAACTCGCTCCTAGTCGCAGTACCACAAGCCAGCATTGCCTTAAAATGAATTTTTCAAAGCTACGTATCCAATAAAGACGCTACCGGGAAGAAAGGCGAGAAAAGAAGGAGAGAGAGGCTACTAAATTAACCCTACACGATTCACGTCACAAGAACCTTGGCCTGGTTGACGTACTACAGAAATCCCCATCATGATGAGCATCAGTTAGAGAAATGTCTCGATTTGATCCTTGTTACTTTGAACTGACGCAACATTTCCTGCTTTTTCCACTCGTTCAAATAAATTTTTATCTGAATAACTCCTGTAATTGGTGAAAGATCAGGCAGGCTGAATTAATTCATTAAATTAAACCCTCCTTTTTGATTCCCACAGAGCAGTAAACATGCTTCCATTCTCACGACGAACGAGGAGCTTATAATGATGATGGTGATGAGATGAGTAAATGGAGAAAAAGCTGCTGTTCAAGATAGAGTCATGTCATATTTACAGGAAACATGACTTTATAGAGAGAGAAGGGAGAGAAAGAGAGGCATTTTCCATAACCCGCAAATCGCTAAGCGATGAAGATTCACGGACAGCGCACCAGAAGTTTTGGAATGTTGCCATCTTCTTTTCGAATTGAAGCCGTTTTGGAATTTTTGTCGAATCGACTTCTATACCAAATAGATGTTGTGGCTTCCCTATTTTCAAACCCTCCAAATATTTTCTCTCATCTTTTTTAATAATTGGGAACTATCAAGCCCCGGGCGGAGGCGGTTGACTTTGGGTGTTGACTTGGTCAGAAGTTCATATCTGAAACTTTTTTTGAAATTTAAAGTCCAGTTTTTGAGATAATTGCAATTAAAGATTTGGGATTTTCGCGGGGTG
>JAQIWI010001537.1:0-15879 GCA_034698825.1 Deuterosminthurus bicinctus
CAACCACACAATCTACAACTGTTTGTGATTTGGAACTTTGAAATTCGGCAAATAAAGTAATTGAATCCCAAGACTTGTCCAGTTTTTTAATCGCTTCCACTTTCACTGGATTTGGACTGGAGAAAGGAACATTTGAGGGCTGTATTGAACTATGAAAGATGGTGCCCAAGATGCCCCAAAATATACGGCCATATAATTGTCCAAATCATGGATGTAGTTTTCAATCTAAATGGAAGGTAGCTATCAAACGTCATATCATATCAAATGTGTCCACAATCAAGCTAAGACATTTGCTTGTACCGAGTGTGATTACTCAAGTGCTCAAAGCGGCAATTTGAAGCGCCACATGCGTCGTCACTCAGCAAGAAGAGACTTTAAGTGCAGTTACCCTCAATGTACGGCATCTTTCAAGACGTCTAAGAGCCTTAAAAGTCATCTTAGCTTGCACGGAGGATCCAAGATCCAATGTGATTGTCCCGGCTTTGGCCACTACGGGACGGGACTACAACGCAAGCCCTTAAGGACCACCTTAAGCTTCACAAAAACCCTTCCAGCTGGCCCTTCCAGTGTCCACTGTGCCTTAAGCATTTCCGAACCCTGTGGCATATGCAGGATCATTGCCTTGTTGACACAAATGAAAACAATTTCGGTGCGGACAGTGCAAGTATGAGGCAGCCAGACGAAGTGAAGTAAAGGCAAACATTTCTTCAGCACATGCTAACATTCAGCTCTTGCGCTTAATTACTGACGAGGTGGTGGCGTAGTGGAGTGTTGTCATCCAAAAGGGTCAGTATTGAGCCATGACTATCGTCGTGGAAGCTTCGCTTTGGTAAAGAACTCTAACGAGGGCGCCCATGCGCCTCTAACTCGTCAAGAAGTTAATTATCAAGTAACATGTTTTCAGTCTTTTTCTCAACTGACGAAATCTTTCAATGACTGCACTCCGACGAGAAGTTCTCCGGACCCTCATCTTGGAAACAAACTGGCAGGACAGGATAGTCCGCAGGCAAATAGTCGTAAAGGTCAAACTGCTGGATTCCATTTCTTAAACCTCAGCGCTGGGCTCCATATTGCTGTCCTCCCATATTAATGTGCTTAATCCTCATTTAAATGATTATGGTAGATGATTTATTAATGTTGACATACTAATCCACACATCCAAGTACAGGACTACATTTAAATCTCATGGTTTTATATGTGACAGATATTTATATTGTCTACAACATTGGAGATACTTCCATGAGGAAAGACATAAGGGAGGCTCGTGCCTGGCGAAACGTGCTACAGTAGTGAACCGCTTGCAAGGAGCGTTGGCAAGAGCTTGAAAGCCACACAGAATTCCAAAAAAATCGGGTCTTCCACTGAAAAGTTTACAGGAAAACAATTTGACAGGCACGGAGAGAAGTTTATAAGAACAAAAGCGAGCCATAAAGTCCTTGTTTCATCACAGCCATAAAGTCATTCTGGGAACTACTTCTCAGCAGTCGGTGACGGCGTTGGTGCCGGCTTGTCTCCTACTACTCTGCCTATAGAAGGGATATCAGTCGGTAGTCCAGTTTTGGCCATCCAAGCAACACGAAGCGAATACTGTTGACGTAGCCAGCATGAAATTGATTGGAGTCTCGTGTTCAAAAGAACCTATCGACCATCGTTTTTGGGTAATATTTATTGTTACTTTTAGAAATTAGGGAAGAAAATGATTATTGGAATATTATTCATTGCAGTCATTGGAATCACTCGCACTGTGGGACTGCTGATTCGATACGTCGATTCGACTGCACTCTATGGATATTCTGCTGACTTTGGATTTGGAGATATTTTCCTGATCAACGCCTGTAATCTCCAAAGCACTTCACATAGAAAATATGTGATCGAAAATGGAACTGAATTCGAAGGAGTCCAAATTGCGCTCTTAAAGCTCATGGCCAATCGACATGACGAGGTTGGAGAGCTCTTTTGTCAACTTCTTAAAATGGTATAGGCGAGGTGCCATTCAAATGTTTGTGATAGGACGGCTGAACTGACTTGTATAGATATACAACATGCTTAGTAGATGGCGACCAATATGATGCTGTATCCATTGGCAAATTTACGCAACGCTGGTTCGGACCTAATATGGTCGTTTTGAATTATAACAAACCAAATAATATAGAAAATCCATCTCTGGAGGAAGAGAATCTAACTGGTTTTAACGCAAGCTAATGTATAATTTTACTCTACTGTTACATGATCACATGCTTCCCATAAACATGACATTTGTGTTAAAAATCCTCGATCCGGTAGGCACATAGTAGAAACAAATGCAGTGGCCAGTGGCCAATTTTCACTTTTTTCGCAGTGTCAACGTCAACTTTTTGTTAAACGTGGTTTCCCTCACGTTTCCGACAATGATGAGGTTGTCTTCCATAGGAACACAAAATTATTGTACAAATGTTTCAAGGTATATTACAGTAAAGATATCGGCTGGAAGTATACATATTTTACAACTACTATTTGTAATTTGGACTTTTGAAATTCAGAAAACGAAGTAAAAGGCACTTCCAATTCCCATTAGTTGTCCAGTTTTTTAATCTTTTAGGTTTTCACTTCATTTGGACCGGAGAAAGGAACATTTAAGGAGTGTTTTGAACTGTGGAAGATGGTGATCAAGATGTCCCAAAATTCACTGGCACCTCCTTTTTCAAGTGATACTGAGATCTTTTGCTTGTGAGCTTCGCATATTATATCCGTCGAGCAGGTTCCAGTCAAACACTTACGAGTTATAATTGAGGTCTTGTGGGCTTGGCTGCTCTGATGCGCAGTTCCACGACTGAACAGATGGCTACGATTCAAGACGAATTCAAATAAAATATGTTGTATAAGAAATGCCGCTTTGAGGGCTTGGTCCTCTTGCTTCCTAAGGAAACAACACAGAAAGTATCTGCATGTACGTACAATTAGTTTTAACTAAATAAATAATTTGGAACTGTAAAATGTCCTCCATTGACCTCCATTATTCCATTCAAAAAGACATCATAGCAATTACGAAAGTGATATGGATTGAGTACAAAATTCGAAAAATTTTCTGCCGTGCCCTGGTAGTTTACTTTCTCTGGATTACATGCTCAAGCCAGTACCATATCATACGGAGAAAAAGCGATAAACTACGATTTACTCGGCTTAGAGAAATCAAATAATTTCTAGACTTGTTCAGTATCAGGCGGAGAGTCCATTGCCAAGGACACCGTTCTATGAAGAAGATCAAGGGACAGAGCAGCATGGTGACGGCAAAAAGCTTGAAGGCAGGACTCAAGTCCACCAGCGTTGTTGAGCTCCATGAGGTCTCACTCTTAATCAAAGGTTCAAAGTCAAGCCAGATTTTGGCAAGAGAAGATTGTCTTTGCAACGGCTTGCATGACTTTGGAATAACAAAGTTGTTCTCATGCAGTAAAAAGTGCCTAAACTTGTGTTTAACGTAAATAGCCACTTTTCGATCCCTCCAATACTTTTGCAATCCACATTGAAACAATTTTCTCCAAAACCTTCGGAGTAATGAAACGAGATAGTTACTCCGGAACGTGAATACAAGTTCGGAATTTAAAAAATCCAAACTCCCTCCAGGCAAAACCCGGTGCTTTTTTTTCTGCATGGCCGTCAACATTCCATAGGCCTTCAAGTCTTCTGACCTACCTGCATATGTGAACAAATCATAGTTGACACTTTCATTAATTCCGGCGTTAGCCTTTTCAAACTGGCGCACAAGCCGCCCCAATGTGCTGTTTGCGCCCTTTTCAAAATAGCAGTCACTGATGCCTTGGAACATTGTCTAAACACCAGCACCAGGGCGGAATGAAACGTATTCGGTCAAAACGGGGTACTTTGACAGAACAAGTTGCTCCAAATCATGAGGACAAGGTGGCATGGACGGCGTGGTCAACTCACTGACCATGTTTCCACTGTAGCACATCCCTAGTAACATTGCTCCAAATGCCCACAGGGTGATGACCAGCACAACCTGCCTGGAAGCTGAACGAATTACTTGACCGTAACCATAGAATCACTCAATCAGGAACATGCAGACAATAGAAGCTGATGACTGAAGTTTGCTCCAGAATGAAGACGTTACGTTTGCAGACATGGCAGCAATGGTTACCGACAGGCATAAACAGGCTATCGCTGTCACGATCCAAGTCAACACGTCAAGAGCTGTCACAAAAGCCACTACCCCTTTCTTATACCCCGTACTGATGCAAATAAAACCCCACCAACCTTTAATGTCGTCTCTGAAGCGATTAGTATCTATTTCATAAAATGTTTTGACAAGAATAGCATTAAGAGCATCGTCTAAGCTCTCTGTACGGAAAAGATTGCAGTATATTTGTTGCTGTGCAACGTTTTTTGGAATATTCCAGTGATCATAAGCGGTAAAGTTGAAGTTTTCAGTCGCCCAAACTATGGCGCACCCCAGAATACTTTCCACATACCCCCCAAGCTCGAATGAAATTAATATTAAAATTAAAGTCACTATGCCATCAAAAGAGGTTTTAGCCTCACATGAGAACAATAGCAGAAATTTAATCAATATGCCAACAGATTTTTGATTACTTTGTTTACCTTGAACTTGTCGCCTACAATGTGAGATTGACATAATTTAATTTGAATACCTGACAAACCAAGGACTTTCGAGTGACATGCCTTACAATCCAACGGAACAGGCCCAATTTTTTACTACCCATCTGTTGTCCTTTTCTGGGCTCTGCAAATGGACTAAAGTGCCAAAATGTAACAGTACTAAGAAGAGCCGTAGATAACGTAGATAACGCCTAGAGTGCGAACTGGAATGAATGTTCTATTATTATAAAAATTACTGTCCCGAATTGTCTGATAAATGACCAGCTCCCACAGTTTCTCACAGACTCCAACTCAGGTCCTGCGATTTTGGCAACCTTTTAATGCCTGAAAATACTGATCAAAGTTAGGTCTTAGACGTGGTTAGATGGCCCAAAACGTCACTTATTAAAATGCATACGAGTTAGCCAATTTGTAAATTTTGGGTGTACTTTTCTCCGGGAAGGAGTGAGATATTGAGGTCGGTATTTTTACCATTGAAATCTACGGAAAAACTTCAGGGGGGGTTATCAGATCTCGGCTCTAGCTTCAAGTCGGGAAAAATAACGGCGGGCAGAGAGCTCTTATACTGTGAATTTTTTTCGGATTTACTCCACCCGTTCCACTCAAAATTCGGGTTTTTTTAAAACAGACCTCTACTCAGCGTGTGTAAATAAATAACTACAGAGGATTTCCCATCCTTATTGGGCCAGTTTTAATGGCGTAGTTAAGAGGACACGATTATCGTTGGAAACATCAAAACTGCCCTTAACTACTTTGAATCGATCTGGCTCTTGACCAATTTTTTTTTGAAATCGGATCACAGGTTTTCTTAGAAATATTCATTTTTTGGAAGGTAATCGATTTTAAAGTTTCCAAATTGGTCAAAAATTTTCAGTGACTGTTTTAGAATTTAATTTCTGTCACAAACACCCGTGGACTTTGAAATTTTCGAGCCATAGGTCGAATAGGTTCAAATGCTAATAACTTTTTATTCCCCCAAGCAATTTGCATAAAAACCTGTGGTCTTGCACATTGGTTCAGTGGCTATCAGAAAAGTCACATTTGGTAGCCTGGATGACACAGGGGTCAAATGGAAACATGGTGTAGGAGGTCTGTCCCTTAACACAGCCATTTCTCTGGGGTTAACTGGACAATTTGGGTGATATGACTTTTAGAAGACAGCCAATGAGTACGAAAAGCCATTAAACGAAGAAAAATTCAAAAAAAAACTATCGCGCAATAGCGAAAATTGTGGTTAAAGTTGGGAAACCTTTTAATTAATTTGTTTGTTTATCTTGACCTCTATCTCCGGAAGAACCGCTCCTGCATTTGGTGACCTCATATCCCATACACATCCGCGGTATAGAATACCGAATATGTAGTTAGGAGTGCTTAGATGCATGAGTTATGAGTTCCTCCGTCCTAACAGTGGCGGGCAAGTAGTTTTAGGTGAAATTTGGCGATTGCTGACATTCTTGCCAGTTACACTTAAACAAGTTTCAAGTTGACTTTATCAATGAAACTTATCTTCAGTTGGGTAAAAGTAGTGAGAGCATGTTTTGGTTGTCGAATAAAAGTTTCTCCGCTGCTCACAGCATTACTTTCATTGTATGCACCGCCAGCTCAGTTGAGGAGGTAAACATAAAGCTCAAGATTCTGCGCGAGTCAGACCGCAACTCCCTGGTAATAGATGGACAGAGCTAATGAAAATTCTTTCCTTCTTGCACCTGAACGCCTTCAAAGGTGTAGATTTCGTTGTTGTATCGGTCTGGTAAAGGATAGTGTTTCCCGATGAGCGGGTACAAGTATATTCCTTAGTCAGAGCGACAGATATTGAGTTTGACTCAATGTTTTCGTTGGAATATTTGAGTTTCATAGCAAGTCTGCAGAACACTATCCGATTCTATCACTAATGAGGACAGAAGCAGTCTGGCTATGGGCCCTGATGCAACATCCTTTCCTTGCAGCTAAGGTAACATGAACCCTTTTATGAGTTCTTACAGAAGAAAAAAAAAGATGCAGTGTCCGACAATCGAATCCGTGCTAACAGCTTGGAGGACTTGTCACATCAATACGCCAAAACTGTTGTAAACAGCACGCTCGTATACCGTTATTGAAAGCATCAAAGAACAGCCTAGCTTGACCTCAAACAGATCTATAAACTATAGCCATTAATTCAACAAAGATTGTGCTTTCAATATAGTAGTTTCATCTTTATCATACGCAAGCTATGATATCACTACGTCATAAACATACACTATCTCTAAGTTGGTAGTCAGCATTCAAACACACTGTCGACCATTTAATTTTGATTATGTTACTTATAAATTATTCGTTATAAATTAAAACAACATTGTTGACAAATGAAGTAAATAGTAACTTAAACAACCAAAGGAGAACAAGTTGAAATAGATTGAATGACATTGTCCTGGAATAAAACGAGATTGTAATATCCAAAATAATTGATCAATAGGTGCGATCATATAGTCCGCAAATATATTTTTCAAACACAACTAAAACTATTCAAATATCAACACGTTCTTGCCAGAGCTATCTTGAGCAACAGCACGTTTATTATCCTCAAACTTAATTCTATGAGCTACAGGTGGGTAAAGATTTTTCTGCAGGTACAGTGTACACAAATAGTCATAAATTTCATGTCTTCTCCTTCGGTGCGTTAGTTTTCCAGCGAGACATCCAAAATCCTGGGAGTTTAATGTCGTTGAAGGTGAAACTTCCCGGGGGAACTACCAAAGGCAGCTTTGACACTCCCCCGTAGGTGACTAGATTCCTTCCGTCCTCTGTAACAACAAAGAAAAGCTTAAAATTAAAATCTTACGTGATTTGCAAAAATGCAGTGGAGCAAATGGTGTGACTCACCTAAAACCTTGATCAGTCCTATGACACTCTTTCCTCCAGCACAGTTTAAAGCCAACGGGCGTTTAGGAGGCTTTTTAATTACACTTAATAATTCATCTTCAGCCAAAACTGCACTATTTTTCCGTCATAACCGTCAAATGGCTGAGGTATAACAAGAAAAGAAAGTTCCATGACTTTAGAGCACTCATACTCTACAACATATTTTTTCGCTGGAGAATTATCAATTTCGAATCTTTTCGAAACCAAGCGTTGACCCGTTTTAATTTGTATTGCATTTACAAGACGTTTTCATCTACTTCCAATGACCAATGTGTCATAGCAGTTCGATTTTTAGAAATTAAGAAAAAAAAGTGCTGTTTAGTAGGGTATACTCAATTTCAAATCTTTTGGGAAAGCATTGACCCCTTCTAGTTTTGATAGCATTGACAAGACCTTGCCATTAATACCTATGACCAATAAGGTTTCCCCGATCTGCTCGGGGGTTGGATGTGACGTCACTTGTCCAACGCATATGTACTTGCATTGCTATTCTCATTTAAATTCCACGTGACTGTGACGTCACTTGTCCAAGAAATTATGCACATGACATGAGTGTAATGCATTGGAGTGGATGGGAGGAGAATGCGACAGAAAAATACATTGCGATCGGCGGAACCTTACTCTTCTATATTATTGATGTTATTATCATTAAGGCGAGGATAAATTCCTTCAAATGCAGACCACCTATGGATCTATTGCTATACCTGTTACATCAACTCTAACTTATCCCATAACACTCATTACATTAAAAGCGATTTCAACAAAAATTAATCAAATTAAAATTATTACATTTAAAGATAACATTACAACGATTACATTTACGGATTCTGACAATGCTTCTCAGCTAGACTGGGCCTCCACTGCCACTCTCATCAGCAGGTGCACTTCTCGGTCTAAAATCCATTCAAGACTGGCGTGCTAGTTTAAATATCTTCGTTAGCCGGAGAAACTCTAACTGCTTCTCGGATAAGTTTTCCGTCACCAGAACTGCATACTCTTCTACCAGCCATGGGTCTCATAGAATTTCTACCTGCCATGGGTCTCATAGAATTTCTACCAGCCATGGGTCTCATAGATTTTCTACCATCTATGGGTCTCATAGAATTTCTACCAGCCATGGGTCTCATAGAACTTCTACCAGCCATTTCGGTGTTTTTCGACCGATTTTAAAATTTTAAAGTGGAGGAGATCCACAATTAAATTATATTTGAAATAAGCTATGTACAGCAAAAATCGGTTCTGTGGTTACGGCTGTAGGGGAGTGAAAGGTATTATGCGGGGATGTAGAAAGACGAAGTCTTATGTCTTTTTAACGGATTTACCTTTCTCTCCCCTACAGCCGTAACCACTTAACCGATTTTTGTCGTATATATATTTGATATGCGCCTATTTTTAACACCTAACTTAACTGTGTTACTGTCTATTTTTAATCAATCCAATTTTTAGCATGTTAAACCCTTACCTTTGTCGCTCGTCAACTCCTGAAACCTTTGTCTCTGCGGGTTGATCAGTGGCTGTCGAAGAGACAACATTGTGAATTTTTTTCTCTTAAGTTTATACTTATGCTTCTAGTTTCAATAAATAAAAGTAACTGTTTTGTTGGCACATCATAACCAATCGTCTTTCCGCTTTTAGTGTCATTGTGGACCGTGCCAACTCCATCCATCCAATCGCTTTTAAGTTTTACTCACCGCACACTAACAGCAGTAGACACTCGTAGATTTTTGTAGTTTCAAATTTTGTAGCTCCATTAAATGTTGTTTTCGATACGTTTCCGTAATTTCATTGACAAACATATTTCTATGGAACCATATTTTATTTTAAATTTTATTGCAAAGTTCTAGCCTGATCCTCTAAAGATCCAAAATTGAATATATCAATGCCGTAAGGTCGATTCTAACAAAGACATTATATAATAAGATGTTGTTTTAAGCACAAATTCTACAACTTTTTGTGATTCGGACTTTCGAAAATCGGAAAATTTAATCGATTCCCAAGAACATAAATTGTCGTACAAATGATTTTAGGCACGCCGGCCTACTCAACTCGAGTATACTCTATGCGTGCCATAGAATTAGGTATAAAAATAGGAGTGAAGCAAATTCTAGGGTGATCGATAAAAATGTTCAGCCATGTAATGTAAAACTCTTATTTTACAATCAAGGCTCAGACGAACTGCAAATTGCGTCGAGCTCCTCTTCAATTGACGCAAGAACGTCCGAAAGCCCATCCTTCAACAGGCGCCGGACCTTCCTTTACATCCACTTCGATGTCATCACAAAAAAACAAGATGATCTCCAAAATGAACCCGACCAGCCCTCCTACGAAACCCTCCTTGAGCCGGTTTAACGAGGTCTCCGCAGGCGGGCAGTAGCCAATTTTCGGGGCTGCATCTTTAATGGTAGCGTCGGTCCTGCAATATACCAATAGAGTTTAAGCGAGCAATTCTCTTTTACTTGGAGTGTAGCAACGGGATAAAAAAACTTACACGTTGAACATTTCAGTTGTTCGATGAGGTATTGTATCCTCCGAACCTCGAACTACAGCTTCATAGTCCCACATACAAGAGTCTATCTTCTCGCAGTCCCCCTTTGACTTATCTGGTCGACATTTATCTGCAAAAAAATCAAAATTTAGTTAAATATTTTTCATAGTTAAATAAATTATACAAAATTAAAAAATTCACTCACGATTTCTTTTAGATTTCCCCATTTCCGAAAACTCATGCATCCACGCGTACATAAATTTGTAAAATGCGCTTTAAGCGACGGCAGCGCTCAGTTCTTGAAACGCAACCATGTTGTCTAGTTCGTACAGATTGAGAAGGACTACGTGGGGTACTAATGTAAAATTTGCTCGAGTTCGATTGACTTGGTGGGTACATCACACGAAAGCCTAGCCCTGGGTCCCCTCTTCCTTTCACCTGAGTTTTATCCAAGTTGACCGTCCGGTTTTCGGGAAAATCGGGGCCAAAGGTCACGTTTCCGAATTGATAATCCGGGAAAAGTAAGAACGGATTTTGGGGTATTTGATAAAGAGCAAAATGATGCCGAGGTCAGCTTTTTTGTTTAATTGAACGCTGAGAAGATATGCAGGCGTCAAAGGTCACATAACTAATTAATTTCTTCGGGTGCCAGAATTGGGCCAAACCAATGTCACCATCGTTTTCCTCGAGAAATTTATAGGTCTCATAAACTTATACAATCTTCGTTTCTCTAATGGAACCATCTTTTTGTTTAAGATTCTTCTGTTATCATCAGTAACATGTGAGCCCTTTATTGTTTATATTGAGTTTGACTCATTTTTCGAAGAGTCACTTCTCGCCAATTGAGAAGTGCTTTCCATAAGGCATTTTATCAAGGCTACTCTTTAAAAGTACAAGCACTTCAATTAGAGATCTTCTGTTCTCCCGTTCCTTTAATTTAATATGCCTTAATGCCTTTAATTATATGGGCATCGTTAGCTGTCATTATCCTTCTGGGGCGTATTCTTATTTCCCTGCTATACTCTCATATTGGTCTTGCGTTGCGTTGTTCAAAAGCATGAAGGTTTATTTTTTGTTTACTCTATGGTAGTTCCTTTTCGTGTGTTTATTTTAAAGTTGATATCTTTACCTTGAGATTTTCCTAGCTATTCCTTTTCTTCATGGACAATGCTAGAAAGAATTCGTTTTCTCTTTATATGTTTATGTGATAACTAATAATAGACCTTGAAGCCATTTCTAGCTGCTTTTACTGCTTATAATAAATTCATGAGCCCAAACTCTCGCTATTGACAAAGCAAGTTGTGAGTGTATGACAATGGAGACGAGAGGAGCAGCAAAAGATTATGACTCAAAAAAATTCTAATATTTTCACATGAATAGAGCGAAGCAGATATTGCGAGTAAAAATGATAGGCTTTCCAAAAGTTTGTTGGCAGAAAGCTCCTCCCCCTTTTTCTCTTTTATTTTCTTCTATGGCGCTGTTGGATGAGGGAATTAAACTACCCGTCAAAATATCATCCGTAATGGGCTAGTGTTCAACTAAACTATAGTTAAGAAGCAGGGCTATTTAATGATGCCAATAATGGAGGTTGGTCTCGTGGAATATTAAGATTTATTTAACTTAAATCTCAACGCCCTTATCTTACGTCCACACTCTTCAATCTCTATTCAACCTCTTATCTCTCTAATTTGACCCCTGTATATCTTCTCAAGGGTCCATCAAATAAAAACCTCGCCAAAATATAATTTTTCTCTTGATGGAAAATTCCAAAAACCCTAAGTATTTTTATCGAATTGTCAGTTCAGCTATCGGACTTTTGACTCTGATTTACCAGAAAACGGGACAGTCAACTTGGACTGAACTTGTTTAAAAGGAAGAGGGGACCAAGGGCTTTCGAATAAAGTGCCCCACAAGCAAATTGTACTGGGACCGATTTAATAATACGACTGCGGTGTCCTTTGCGCCAAAAAATTGATTTGAACCAACTAATTTTCCATTGGCAAAAGAACGCTTCCGCCGAAAACTCTTCGGCCTCCGCTCCTTCAGTGGGGGCAAGCGCGCGCTGCAAAAGTAACAAAACTCACGCCTTGAGCCCGAAATCCCGCCCGGACCACAAGAGGTCTATGATGAGCATGACTACGATGGTGATACGTTGAAAAAATTCTAGAATCCTTTTTGGACTCGCGCATAATGAAATCCAATAATAAAAGCGACGATCTAGAGCCCGCGCATGGGCGCCTCCATTAGAGTTCTTTACCAAAGCGAAGCTACCACCCCGTCGCTAAATTATAATCCTTCTGGACGACAACAGTCCACTACGGCACCACCTCGTCAACATTTCAGCGCGAGAGCACCAGCAGCGCCGCGTGGGAATTAAATCACGCCCATTTCTCCTGCTCTTCAGACTTGAGCCAAGCCAAATCAAATTTGGGCTATGGAAGTCAAGGATTTTAAAGCAAAAACGGGGCCAAGTAACAGGTTTGCCCTTCGTTAAGTAACGGGAGCATTCCAAATGCTCCAATCTTTCACAATAGAATTTTTAAGCGCCTGTCGATGATGTAATGTATGTGTGTGTTGACTCCCGCCTACTACTTTTAGTATAAGCTGGAGTGATTGTTGTCCGTTGCAATTCTGCGTGTGCAGGAATTGGCAAGCGTGGGTAGAGAGATATAGACTTGCAAATGGGTACTTTTTTTTCGTACCCGTACCCAGAAAGTACCCACCCGGGTAGGTACTTTTTTCTTCCGTACCCGTACCCGAAGAATTACCCATTAAGATTTCCAAATTTTAGGTACCCAGTACCTACCCGGGTACCTTGTGTTTGTACCCATACCCGTACCCGATGCACCAATGAAAATGTTTTCTCCAAAAATGCAAAATTTCCTGTATCTTTTTAAGATTTTGAAGTATAATTTGGATAATTTTCATAATTTCAGGAAATTTAAAACCACTGAATACGAAAATTCAGGTCATTTTGAAGAATGCACGGACAATAAAATTTTCAAGTTAAACAATTATAATGCTTGTTTATGTGCTACGCTTCTCGACAAGTATTTTTAATAAACAGCCCCTTGTATTTTAGCAAATGTGTTCAGACTGCGACTAGTCACGGTTACTAATTTCTTGAGTTTACTGGTAGTAGACCCCTAAAGGGTGATTTTTAGTAAAAAGTAAAATAAAATGCAAAAAAACTAAAGGAAATTTTCCACAAAAACTCAAACTTGAACACAAAATGACTGCAAAATTTGAGGTGGGTGCTAAATGTAATTTCGAGCAGCAATTTAAGCAAAATACATTTGCTGAAATGGTATTATTTGGGTACTTGGGTACAGGCCACATGTACCCGTACCCATACCCAAATTTTGGGTACAAAATGTAAGTACCCATTGCCCACCCGCGTAAATATTTTCCCCAAAAAAAGTACCCATTACCCACCCGTACCCGTACCCATTAACCCGGGTTTCACGGGTACATTTTTACAAGTCTGGTCAAATTTCATGTGCATTTCAACTGCGTGGACCCTTATCAGCCATGTGTCTTTAAACTTATCAAGTAACATGTTTTCAGTATTTTTCTCGACTGACCAAATCTTTCAATGACTGCTCTCCGACGAGAAGTTCTACCGACCCACATCTTGGAGACAAACTGGAAAGACATGTAGTCCGCAGCCAAATAGTCATAAAGGTTAAACTGCCATATTCTATTTCTTAAACCTGAGCGCTGGGTTCAAGATTGCTGTCCTTCCATATGAATGTGCTTAATCCTAATTTAAATGATTATAGCAGATGATTTATTAATGTTGACATACTAATCCACACATCCAAGTACAGGACTACATTTAAATCTCATGGTTTTATATGTGACAGATATTTATACTGTCTACAACATTGGAATTGCTTCGATGAGGAAACACATAATGGAGGCTCGTGCCTGGCAAAACGTGCTACAGTAGTCAACCGCTTGCAAGGAGCGTTGGCAAGAGCATGAAAGCCACGCAGAATTCCAAAGAAATCGGGTCTTCCACTGAAAAGTTTACAGGAAAACAATGACACAGGCACGGAGAGAAGTTTATAAGAACAAAAGCGAGCCATAAAGTCCTTGTATCATCACAGCCATAAATTCATTCTGGGCACTACTTCTCAGCAGTCGGTGACGAAGTAAGTGCCACCTTCTCCCCTTCTACTCTGTCTGTAGTAGGGATGTCAGTCAGTTGTCCTTTCTGGCCATCGTAACAATACGAAGCGAATACTGTTGACGTAGCCAGTATAAAATGCATTAGAGTCTCGTGTTCAAAAAAAACTAGCGACCATAGCTTTTGGGTATTATTTATTGTTACTTTTAGAAATTAGGAAAGAAAATGATTATTGAAATATTATTAATTGCAGTCATTGGAATGACTATCACCGTAGGACATCTTATTCGATGACTGCACTCTTTGGATATCCTGCTGACTTTGGAGTTAGACGCAGCGCTGGTTAGAACATGACGTGGTCGTTTTGAATTATAATGAACCAAATAATATAGAAAAGCCATCTGTGGAGGCAGAGAATCTAATTGATTCTGACGCTAGCTAATGTATACTTTTATACTTGTGTTAAATGATGACATGCTTCCCATAGACATGACATGCATCTGCATTAGAAAAGAGCAAGCTTTCCACGCATCCCGCGAGCACATAGTACAAACAAATCTTCGCTCTTTTGGTTGTGTGTACGTCAAATTTTGTGAAACGTGCTTACCCTGACGTTTTATGCAGTTATCATCGGAAGCCGGGTCTCCATAAGAACACAAAATGATTCTACAAATGTTTTAAGGTCTATTGCAATAAAGATATCTGCTCAAAGTATTCTACAACTATTTGTGATTGTGACTTTTGAAATTCAGAATATGAAATGACATACTTGTCAACACATCCAAGTACAGGACTATATTTAAATCTCATGGTTTCATACGTGCAATTCAGTCGTGCGAGCTTGTTATGCGCAGTCAGAATTCGTGTCTTTATTCACATTAATTTATTTTAATGCTCAAATACAAAGGATAAATTCGACAGCGAGAAAATCATAAATGATAAAAACTCTGTAGTTGCCGTACTTAGCATTCATATTTCATGTTTCTCGTGCTCTATAACCACTTGACTCCTTACAATGATTGTATTTTGACTTTATAGCCATGGCCGGAAGGGAAATCCCGAAATGCGCAGTCGTTCATGTCTCTCAGTGTGGCTCTGGTTGACATTGTTGGTGTCTTATCGGGTCTGGGAGTCGTACTGAGGCCCAAGAAAACCATGGATTTGCACAACAGTTGGACTCACATTTTAGCTTCTCTGCAACAGATTGATCATGGCTCCAAGTACCATCCATCCACTTGAAGACATGTAAATTTATTTGCCGTACCAATACTTACGCAGTTTTCAGTGTAAAATTACTAAATAGTGACAGCGACTAAATGGTGTTGCTTTAGAGATAACGTATCAAAGTTCAAAAGTGCAAATTAAATACAGTAAATTAGATTTTTGTGGGGTCTAACCAAGCTGTGAATGTAATTTTTGTGTATGAGAAAAACGAAATTGTGACGTTTTGGTATTCTCAAATTAAGATGGCAGCTCTTTGTGCGTGCACAATAAGGGAAGAAAATGATTATTGGAATATTATTCATTGCAGTCATTGGAATGACAATCTCTACAAGACTGCTTATTCGGTACCCGTTGACTGGACTCGATGGATATACTGCTGACTTTGGATTTGGAGATATTTTCCTGATCAACGTCTGTAATCTCCAAAGCAATTCACACGCAAACTTTGTGACAGGAAATAGAACTGAATTCGAAGGAGTCCAAATTGCGCTCTTCAAGCTCATGGCCAATCGACGTGACGAGGTTGGAG
>JAQIWI010001538.1:0-15874 GCA_034698825.1 Deuterosminthurus bicinctus
CGCGCGTCCACAAGGAAACTAGAGTTTCATGGTGAATGTTTCACGAAAAGTTTCCTCGTGGACGCCTAGCTTAAAAGGAGACATCACATCCTTGTTATTGTCAGGCCCAATAACAAGGATGTGCACCTTCAGCTGGTGCTGGAAGTTTTATCTGGTATGCTTGGTGTTTCTTCAAAACCACCCGCTGGCACTTGCCGTGGATCCGGTATGGGAACTCCACGACCAAGCTTCGGGTCATCTGGGTCAGTCACGGTACGCTTTGGGTCAGCCTGGAGACGGGCGTTCACCTGGACACTCACCATTTCTAGAGTCAGGTTAGTTGTGGGGGTTCCCTGCCTCCAGACAGTAATTCGCGTACTGCACGTGGGCCACCACCAGATTGTCCCCCTCCCCCTGGTTGCGGTCTTCCTACAAATTAGCGTCCGTCTACATTCGAGGCCCCCGCAGGCTACCCACCTTCTCTAAAGTGAGCATCCCAGGTTTCCCCCCAGGTCTACCATCTCCTCGTGGGTGCCCCCACCACCAGGATATGTCCCTCCAGGACAACACCAAGGACCATCTAGCATAATACCACCACGTGGACCTCCTCCACAACCCTTCAGACCGTCTCCAGACCCACCACGTGGTTTCCCTGCTGGCACACCATTTCCAACTTTCATGCTATCCTCGTCCTCTGAGGCAGGACCTTCTCGATGAAGTACCTGTGGTAACCATGGCGTGTGTGGACCATGTTCCTGTGAATCCTACACTAAAAATGTGCATACCTCCGCAACAAAAACCACCAGCCCCACCTTGCTCTCCACCACCTCCATGCGAAGATCCCGAAACAGAGGCAGCATTTCAAAGAATCGACAATGAAAGTTGTGAAATGACTCGAAACGTGAGTCCATGCCCCAATCCCCAATAACTGCCAAAACTGTTCTAGAGGACCAATTAGAGTACTTGAGAACAGTTTTGCATTTGGTGCAGAATTTGACAAGAAAGCAAACGGTCGTTCAAATGAATCCCTCGCATGTGACCGGTCTCATGGTTACAGATTGGTATCGCCTTGGGCAAAAATCAACTTCTGAATTTATTCTAAAAAGTCGCCGTAGTCTCTTCGGCTGATTCTCTGATCCCAAATCCAAACCATGCAATGCAAATAGCTATTGTCTGCTCAAACTTCAAAGTATTTCCAATCAAAGCTAGAAACCAGAGATTTTTAAAATGCTTCCGTACACTTCGATAACCAGCTTACTACGTTTTAAAACGGGAGTGGTATGCGTAACTATCCTATTAGCGGTATTTGTCTTTTTTTCCGTCCGTGGACAGACTAAAAAAGAAAAACCTGACGTGGACATTTCAGCACCGATACTCTTTTATCCTTTGCCCATTAAAAATCTTCGGGGTTTAATCGAATCGTAAGTTTAGTCTACGATACAAAGCAATGGTAAATCTACATTGGGCTTTAATACTTCGTAGGACAGGCAAAGGAAGACAGCGAATCGCTTCTGTCTTTCCTTTAAATCCAGACTTTGCAAAGTTGGAATTCAACCCGCTGTCGGCGCCAATTTGCGCTCCAAATGAAAATATCGGTTTACTTATTCCTATCAAGTCTGCAGTAGGCAATTATTTAAGGCGTGCGACTATCCGTGCTATGTGGGCCAATGAAAATTACCTCAAACATTCAAAAACTCTTGTCAAGTACGCTTTCTTTGTCGGAGTGGGCCAGTTCAATGGCTCATATCCTCCACAACTCTTGGATGAAATCAAGCTGAATCACGATCTCGTCTTGGTTGAATATATTGAAACATATCGTAATAACACTTTCAAGACAATGGCTATGATGAAATGGGCTGCAGAATACTGTCCAAACCATGAGTTTGTGATAACGATCGATGATGATGTTTGTCTGTCAATAACAAACTTAATGAGATTCCTTCAACGAAGACTTCACAATTATCCTCATGGAGAGCGGGATGCTCCTTCGGTCGACTCCAAGTACCGCCTGGCGTTATCTCCTGACGAATTTCTGTACGCAGGATATATTTTACATAACACCAGTCCTATAAGTTCGTGATTTTTGGTTTTAAAAATCAGAAGGGCTGAAGTTATTTAATATAACAAAATTTTGTTTAGGGAGTAGTAGTCATCCCAAAGCAGGTATATCGTGGAACGATTACCCATTTGAGAAATATCCTGATTATGCAAATGGAGCTATTGTGATTTACACGAGAAAGACCTATCGTTACATTTACTTGGCGGCATCCTTCGTCAAATACCTGGATATCGACGACGTTTTCATTGGTATCGTGGCTGGTAAACTGGGTATTAAAGCTTTTGTACTGAATCCGTACGTACCTTTTCGGACTTCCAACAATAATGAAACTGCAATCGGAATAACCAGACATGGAAATCCTGAGGATCTTCTTCAGTATTGGATGAAACCGCATAATGACATTCATGTTTTAAACAACTTAACGTCTTACTAGATTTTTTCATTACGTTAAACGTTAGCTTTGTTTACTTCATTGTTGCATTGCATTAACAATGAATTAAATTACATTTGTTTTCCAACGTACAACGTTGTTGCTTTGCCTGGGTTAAGTGTACACGTGTAAGGCTTTGGATTACAGTGGATTACAAACTCCGCATTTAATGAAACGTGCTAGCTACCGGATTTTGTGCATCCACACTCACTGCAGCACTTTGTTACCTCACTTGAATTCCATGTGATTAGAGAATTAATTTACAATTATTTGCCCCGGCTGTCACAGTCAGCTTCTGGGGATTCGTATGTCTATGCTGTATCCACTTATTCGGTACAGAAAGCTGAGTAACGTCGTATTCATCACTATTATTTAGCTTGAAGTCAGTCCAAACATTTTCAAATAGTTTTGTTTATACATGTGAACGGCTTTGAACTCAAACTTAAATGAGTTCACACTGCAGTTAGATAAGATTTTCTCATGTATCGTGCAATGAAATAAATAATCCCCTGAATAAAATTATTCATAATTATAGTTGAAGCCAGAAATTTAATAAACGAAAATCCTCTGGAGAATAGATTGCACACTAGGGAAGTTGGCTTGAGTTAGTAGTATTTGGTTGTTGCATAATTGAACGTTAGAAAGTTCTTGTGGAAGATCTCTGGACAACTGGAGAAGTCTGCGGAGAAGGAACTTTGAGAACATTTTGTTAGCCGGAGAATTCTGCGAGACAGCAATCTGGAATAGGAGGAAGGGCAACTGGAAGTATTTACGAGAGTGATGCTGTTCAAGTATAGTTTGTGATCGGCGGTATTATCGTCTGCAACGGCGGGATAATGTGTAAGGGATTAATGAAGCCTTAATAACTGCTGTCATTAAAGCCATTTAGCTAGCTCAGACATGTATTTATTTATTGAAGTGCTATGTAAAAATGTTAACTTGAAAAATTACCACAACTCACCACATCCGCCATACATGTAGCTGCTGTAGTCGTCATTAGGGAATTTCAAGCGGAAAGCCGAAATAAATGGGACTCGCAGGATCAAACCGTATTAACATGTCACGTAGGTTCTCTACAACGACATATGTGTCGTCATCTGCCTTCATGAACCAGTCCGCCTCATCCCGATGATGCTCCCAAACGTACTTGCAGGCTTCTTTAGTCTTTGGTCACAACCAATCCCGTCCTTCTTTTACATTTGGAAGCGCGACTGCTCCCAAGTTCTCATCTGATAAGAAATCTTCATTATTGAATTGCAATAATGAAAAAGAAATGTAAAATTCAGCTCGTGAATTTTATCTCCAGATAATTATTAAAGCATCGAACAGTCGAACCTGACTGGGAAGACATAAAAATGAGCTTATTGCACCGCATTCAGTCGAAAACATTCCTGGACATATTCGTCGAAAAAAATCCTGGAGAAAATACGTGGACAACAATTCTGGAGAAAATATCTGGACAACATTCCTGGAGAAAATATCTGGACAACATTCCTGGAGAAAATATCTGGACAACATTCCTGGAGAAAATATCTGGACAAAATTCCTAGAGAACATACCTGGACAACATTCCTGGAGAAAGTACCTGGACAATATTCCTGGAGAAACCAATCGGAAAAAAAATCCTGGAGAAAACTCCTTGGAAACATTCTTAGGCAAGATTCCTGGAGAAAATACTTAAATAGATTCCTCGAAAAATTACTGGAGTAAATTACTGCAATAAACTCCCGGGAAAATTTCTGGAGAAAACTCCTGTAAAAATTACTGGAAAAAAATGCATCCGTGATAATTGATAAGTTTGAAGGGGATTGCTTTGGCCGCTGGAAGGTTGTCATGGCAACCACATCGTGGTGATTTTTCATGGTGAAAAAAGTAAACAAATACTAAAAACTTGTTGGCCGCTGGTCCATTTGGAAAAGCCTTGGAGTTTGTGCTACTCGAACAAAATGTCAAGTTTCTGGAAACTCGTTCTGCGGAAAAGAAAAGGCTGGGAAATTTTGATCTACGCTCTAATTATCTCCTAAATCACACATTCTAGCCTTAGCTCAATAATATGCAAGGAGAGAACATGAATTTGTCACACAGATGCCGTACCGACACAGACTGACTTTATTACATATGAGACCTTAACAAAAACTACCCAAGAGGTCTTGATCTCCCAAGATAATACAAGTCAGGTCCAAGATCCAATGACACAATCAATGTTTACAATTAGTCATACATGAGACTCATAACTAACTCACAGCAAATCTCAACATTGTCAATGATAGTACAAAGTATACACCCTGAACAGTTAAAATAAGCCCGTATTTTGCCATTTGGCTCAACACTACATTTACTTGCATGAGTCATGGCTTGGTGTACGTGACAGAATAGATGTCGGTCGGCGATGAGGGTGCAAATTTAGTTGCCGAAATAAAGGGCCAACTTTTGCTCAGGAATACACTTTTAATTTATTTATAATAATGGACTGTATGATTTTCACAAATTGATTTGCCTTACACTGAGGTCTTAACGCGTCCAAAGCTAACACACGAATGATGAAAAGGACGCTAAGTCCTTGTCGCCGTGCTCTCAAAGTGGGCCCTTATTGGCTATTACACAACGATAATGCGACGACAACACAAATACAACGCATTAGGCCTATGATACAACGTTATTGCTACACAAAGTGTAACAATTATTACATTGCTACATCACAAACAAAAATGTGACGTCACTCTGACGTCGGTGGCTCCTCATCTTCAGCTACACTTGGGTTACCTGTAGTAGTTTAGGATGTGTTGTAGGAATGAAAAGGGTCCTGTATAGTTATATAGGACTGACTGTAGAGAGGATACTACTTGTAAACTGTTGGCATGTTGTTAGAAATACAAAGAAAAGTTCTCTGTGATGCAATTCAGCTGCTGGGTCCTTTTCCGAATTCATCGGCTGAGAAATCCACGACTACAACTTCCCAGTTTCCAAAATTATTTTCTGTCCCACCACGCCCAGTGGATACCATTATTCCGGTTTCCAATGTAATGACACCAACTATAATCCCTTCACAGGCTATTACTTCAACTCCATCCAATATTAATTCCATCCGGACCTAACCTAATCATGTGTCAATCTCAATGTCTCCATCTCGAAAGCGCCCGGCCGGTCCCGTGCCCACGGAGGGTCACGACTGGAAAAGAACGAAGAGCTCTCACCATCACATTCTACAGTCGTCCAGCTGGACTCCTCCAGAATGGTCGAGTTTTTCCTTGCCTTCTGTGAGTGAGCCGGCTGCCACCTCAACTTTCATCAAAGCTGGCACTGACTTACCGGATCCACGACTGCATTACCTCCCGGCAGAACCCGGAGGACAATTCAATTAAATATTTTGACTATTTTTGTATATACGACTCGGCCCGTTTTTATGGATTTGGTTTTTGTCATGAATGTAATGATCTGTACTGTTATTTAGCATGTAAGGTCTTTTCATTCCTATTATTATTATCATTTCTTCCCCGTGCTGTTCTGTTCATTTTTCCCCAACTAAGGGTCCTAATTGGAAGAAACTCCAACCAAGGGTGGTGTGACACTCTGTGTCCCCTGTCTTATACTCTCTCTCTCTCTCTCTCTATCAATATATATATAAGTTTCTCCTTCCTTCTTCTTATCAATATCTCCATTGATAAGGGCCTGCTCCTTTCCTCCTTCTCTTTCTAAGGCCTCTCTCTTCTAATTTTAGTCTCTACTGACGCTCCATGCTGTGTACACCTTACTCAGTGCTACTAATAAAACCTCTTCATCTTCCCTTGCAAATTGTGCTAAGAGATATAGACTCATTTATTGTGCAATTCACCCCTAAGTTCATAGTCAATTCGACTTGAGCGTCCTAATAAAGTTAGAGACTCCGGCATTTGACCTTGTCGTCATCCCAACTTGACCTCACATTTACGAGGTGGCCTTTGCGCCACAAAGTTCACTAAATTACTAAAAACGCATTTAAACACATGTTAAAATCAAACGTTTTTCTGCGGGTGTGAATTTCTCAGCCATTTGTAGACCGATTTTAATGAATGTTTTACTAAAAAATTACTCAAAGACTCTAGTTTCAGAATTGGTACCCATCATATCTATAACCTTAAAACTCGAGAAGCTATTCAGGTTTAAAAGTGTAAACCTTTCCCTGGGCCACCTTGTGCATAGAATAAGAATAGTCAGAGGGTGTTTCAATAAGATTACAATAGGGTGGGAGGCATATGGATAATGAAAATTATCCCTCAGAATCTCGTTGACATTTACTTTAGGTGAAAAGCATTATTATTATTATTTATACTTGGCAATACACAGTTTTAGTTCCTCGCAGTCCATGCAGGAGTGGCAACAGTAGTTTTAAAGTGTGTTCCCTCTCTCTCCCTATTTGTGTAGTATGGCAGTGATATAATATATAGAACAGTCCTCTCGCGCCACTGTCTGCCCCATTGTCCTCCCTTTGATCTTCTGACATAATAAATGTTGTATTCATACAACGAATTCAATAGTTTCCTCTCCAGCTCATATAATAGCACTACACATAAGGTTGACCACAAGCCGAGATGCGACATACGATACGATTTCACTATCTCTCTCTCTCAAAATAATATAATCATCTCACATAATAATGAATTCTCCAATAAATTCAAGAAGTTTCTTCCTGTAAACTTCCTCCGTCTATAGCACCTCCTAAGATGTGGAACAACATTAAACTTACAAATAAATTCTCTCAAACAAGTAACCTTATTCCTAATCGTCGGTGGCATTGTCAGGCTACTATAGTTATATAGAAGCCAGGCAGGCCAGGACATTGTGGAAGGAAAGGAAAGTTGACAACTAGATACACACAGTGAAACATAGACGAGGAAAAGCATTTAATTTCCCCTTCTTTCATGTACGTATAAATAGTCAAATGGGCACGGGAGGATCTTGAGAAGCCTGCGGCTGGCTAAACGCTTGGAAATTCTATAATTACACTCTGATTCCTGAGAGGGATTCTGTTTTCCACATGCAAAACGACTCATGTGCCACATAACGCAGTGGGATATTGCTCCAGCTTTGTATTTTCAGTAGCAATATTTCTGCTCGTATGTAAAAATCTTGGTCTGGTTACGGCTTTCTGTACCACTCTTCAAGGCTTTCTGTGCTGAAAGCTAAATTCTAACCCTGAGGTAATTCCAGATCTGGAAGATGAGAGTCGTCGAGTAATATAAATTTGTAGGTTAATAAAAGCTGGACTTTTTGAATGATGAAAAAAGGTATCATTTGATACGAAACAACAGGAAAGTAATGGGGCAGTTGAGAGGTTTCCTTCTATTAATCACCAACATCAGCTGTTAAATTAGTTAAATATGCTTGTCCTGATTTTGCAAATTCGAACTTGAAGTTAGCTTTCTCAGTAAATGCTTTAAAGTTACCTTGACTCTCATGTAAATTGTTTATTATAGTAGTAAAACAAGTTTCATTTGGCGCTTAAATGAAATCTGCAACTCCCCAGGGCGGGAACGAACATCGAACCGAACCCAAAAATCTAACATCGAACCGAACCCAACACCCAACCCAACCACGTACCTTACCATACCAACCAAAACCAAAAAATATCCAAGACACTCACTCAAGTTAATCATAAAAATAGGGAATTCTGAGGATGGGAGAAGAACGTAACAGCAGTGGGAAAACTGCAAAAGTTACCCCCACAGACCAAGAAGGAACTAGTAAAAAGCTGCAACCAATTTCTATCTTTCGTTTGGTAAACGTTCTAAACATCTTTCTTCATTATTCTTCAAGATTATTGTAAACTGTCTTCTGGGTCTCGCCAGTACAGTGGTCATACACAACATGGCAAGAACGACTTATTCTGTTAGTTGGTGTCCTGGCTTGCATTGGTGCTGGATTTACCATCCCCTACCTCGAGTCCTTTCTTGGGGAAATTGCAGATGGTTTGATAAAAATATCCAAATACTCTGAGTGCTCTGGAACGTCCGGAAGCAGTGCTAATAGCGATCAAGATCAACAAAAACAATTTGACCAAGTTTCCGATTTCGCTTACTACATTCTTGTGTTCACTGCTGGACATTTCCTTTTCAGTTTCACATACGTTACAGCATTCAATTACGTGGCTGCACAGCAAGTACGTACGATAACCAGCACATGTGTTTCAATAAATGCCACCATTTATTTTTTCCTTTCATGTTAGGCAAGCAGACTAAAATCCTTGTACCTCATGGCATTGTTCAGGCAAGACGCTGGATGGCGAGATAAGCACTTGGCGAATCAAGAAGACAATTTCGTTTCGACTTATCTCGAGTAAATAATGAAAGATTATTTAAGAATTACTCGAAGCCATTCAAGTCCGTATTTTTCTGCAGGGATATATCTAGAATTCAAGATGCTACTGGAGAAAAGATCGGTGTCTTACTTTACATCATATTTACGTCCATCGTTTCAGGGATAATCTCACTTCGTAATGCCTGGTACCTGTCAGTTATAATCGGTTCAGTGGCACCTATAATGTTGGCCGTGGCATTCTTCATCTATTGGATGGTTGGTCGAATCGTTGCCGAAGAAGAAGTATCATTTTCCCAAGCTAACAGTATTTCCAAAGAAGCCTTGGTCAATATTAAGGCCGTTTATGCATATAATGGTCAAAGAAAGGAGGTGAAAACCTATCTACGCCGCATGAAAAAGAATTTACAGCTTGTGAGGAAACGAATTTATGTGGAGGCCATTGGTACTGGATTCCTTTGGTTCATCAATTTCGGGGCGTTTGCTTTGGCCTTTTGGCTTGGACCTTCCCTTGTACTCAAGGATGGTCAACTATGTAAAAGTTATCGAAGCGGAACGGAACCAGATTATACCGTGGGCGATTTCACCGTAATGCAATTTTATTTTATTTTATATATCAAGGTGAAGAAACTGTAATATGGTGTTCACACTATCGCCCCTGGGCGATGCAGGGAACCTTCAAGATAGTTAATGGAATCTTTGAACTCTGCCAGTTCTTCGCCTACATCGATATTCTTTCAGATGGGCGGGCGACTGCAGCACTGATTTTTAGTGTTTGTGAAAGGCAATGCATTATTGACATAAGACGCAATGCATTCTATTCATGACAACCAGCTAATAATGTATGAAAATTTTGCAGAGTTCCTGTGATTGATCCGTTCTCTGAAACTGGACTTAAACCATCGGAGCCGTTAACGGGAGTTATTCAATTTAAATCGGTCTCATTTTACTATCCATCAAAGCCGAAGAATATCGTGCGTAAGAGCATTTAATATATTTATGCTTAGTTTTGCTTTTTTAATTTTGTTGTATTTTGGATCACAGACCTTGAGGCGCGTAAGTTTCCTAATCAATCCCGGAGTGTATTGTGTAGTGGGACCAAGTGGGTCAGGGAAATCCACCTTGATGCAACTTATCATGCGTTTTTATGATCCTACTGGCGGGCAGGTGACTTTTGTAGTGTGATCTATTGGATTCTTTGTAAAAAAATATTTATCTTACTCAGATCCTCTTTGATGGAGTTGATGCCAAAATGTACAACTTGCGATGGCTTCGATCTCAAATCGGTGTGGTGTCTCAGGATCCAGTGATTTTCAACACAACAGTGATAGAAAATATTCGATATGGAAAGCCAGATGCAACGGATGATGAGATTGTCGTCGCTTGTGACGTCGCATGCGCTCATGACTTTATCGTTCGACTTCCACAGGTTAACCATCCTATGGCTTTACTCAAGACTTTATGCAGAGTCATTTTACTATTTTATGTAATCCATGGATTATTTGCTAGTCATATCAAACTCTCATCGGAACAGGAGGAATCGAGCTCTCAGTCTATCAAAAACAAAGAATTGCAATTGCAAGAGCTGTAATTCGAAAGCCACCCATCCTAATTTTTGACGAGGCGACGAGGGCGCTAGAGACAAAAAATCAATCACGCTGGCATCGACGACTCATAAACTCACGAAAAGGACTGACAACAATCATCGTTGCTCATCTATTTCCCACTCTTAATCTTGCAGACTACATAATTTCGCTCAAGAATGGCAAGGTTACTTACATTTAGGCCGAATCCCAGCGGATTAGTTTTAGTTTCTCTTAATATTTGCTACAGTTGGATGAGATGGGAACGAATCACGAGCTGATTTCAAGTGGGCAGAGCTACGCTAGACTCTACGAGCGTTTGATAGATCAAGAGGAAGTTGAGGTTCAGAAGCGGATGTCAGTAAAGGCATTCATGAAGCGCTCGGTAGCGCCTTTGACTTTAAGTACGTCTGATATGGCTGTGAGATCCTTTAAATCCATACATGATGATCCAAGACTGAGAAATTCTCAGATTCTCCGAGATTCTCTCGTTTCGGGTCAATATGTACGTTAAATTAACAATTACAATGAGTTGTATGCATTATAATCATTACAATGCATTTACACCATACATGCATATTGCTTCACTAAAAGTTGACTTTTAGGAAGACGTAATGGGACTTGGATTAACCACAATATCCTCACCATTTTGGCGGCTACTCAAATTGGGTGCTCCTAACTGGCACCTACTGCTATCTGGATTACTCATGGCAGTTTTCCTCGGGATGACCTGCCCGACCTATGCCGTCCTCTTCGGAGCTGTCATGAATACCATTGGGGAAAAACTGGAGAACGACGCACTCAAAGAAGTCCGGGAATACTCGCTTACTGTCTTCATTCTGGGCTTCGCAGCATCTTTCACAACTGCCGGCACAAATTATTGCTTCGCATGGGCCTCCAGTAACATAGTGATTCGACTGAGGAAGCGACTTCTGGCAACCTTACTGAGTCAAGAAATTGCTCTCTACGACAACCCACAAATGAATCCCAAGACTTTGTTTTCAAGAATATCATCTGAAATCGAAACATTGAGCTTGGTAGGAGAGCTTGCTGGAAGAATTAGTGTTATCCGGGTAAAGATGTGTTTGGATTTTTTCACAGTCCATGGGCAACCGATTATCTTTGGTTGTTCAAGCTTTCTCCACCTTAGCAGTCACAACAATCATAGCATACGGGATCAACCCTACTCTAGGATACATAATTCTGCCCATAGCACCGTTTATCTCCATAGTGGCAACAATTAGCGTAATATTCACACAAAGGCAAGTTAAGAAAGAAAAGGTTGCAGCGGACAAAGTGTATTATTTAGTTTTCGAGGCGTATTATCAATTACAAACTGTTGCCATTCTTGGGAGGGAGAAAGCAGTTGTTTCCGACTTTGTCTCCGTTTTGGAAGTACCACAAAAGCAAGTCTCGCAGATACATGAATAGTAGTTTATTTACGGAACTATAGTAAAATATACAATTGAAACTCTCTTGATCTCCCTATAAATAGGAATGCCAAGTATCTTTCACTCCTTCAGGGGCTTTTGCACGGATTATCGCAATCATCACTCTATTTTGCATACGCCGGAGTTACATACTTTGGGACAGAGTTGATGCGCAAGAAGGAAATCAAATTCAGTGATATATTCTTGTAATGAAAGCCGGATTGAATGGGATGTTACCACACAGGCTGTAGCTTATTTGCGTCCATTATTGTAGACTGGGGGAGGCGTTGACTTGGTGTCTATTGGCTGTTGGCCAAGCGCTAGCATACACGTACAACCTCGGTCGGGCTCAGGTATCAGCGAAGAGGATCTTCCAAATTCTGGACCGGAAATCCCGGATGCAAAAGGGGAACCAAACACCGACTGATGTAAGGGCTCCAATTTTTACTTTTGACCGCACTGAAAACTATTCTTACAACCGCTGCTTTCAATTGCGTTCAAGAACATTGCAGGTGATCTCATTGAATTCCAAGACGTGGACTTCGCCTTCCCTGTAAGGCCAGCATTGAAATTACTTGATCAATGCAGTTTGAAGATTAAAGCATACGAACACGTGGGTGTTGTTGGCTCAGTGGACTGCGGCAAACTGGCAATAATTCCACTGTTACTTCGGCTGTACGATGTGAAAGCAGGATCTATAGTAAGTCGACTATATCAGTCATGCGGCCCGTAGGCACGGGCCCGTGAACCGGCAGGCTAAGGGCTGCAGTAAGAAACTATATGGGCAACGGGCGCCTAAGTCAAGTTAAAATATCTGCCAGATCAAATATTTCGGTAAAATTTAGCACTGTTGATGCATTTAGTTGTCATATTTTTGGTGAGAGACATTTTGGGCGCCAGCGGACACCCGTTTTTGCGAAAAATAATAACAAGCCGGGCATTGACAGGAAATGTTTTGAAAAAAATTTTCACAGGCTGAACGGACTGTCCTTTAGCCCACGGGCCACATGCCTAGACTATATAGCGATTTTCATGGCAGTCGTATTGCTCTCTTTACTAATGCCCTAATTATACTCGCAATTTTCGCTTTTATCATGATCAAGAATTGATTTCGGCTTGATTTGATATTGAAAATTTCATGGCGCGCCATGGTGTAGGACACAAATATTGGAAGTTTAAATCAAAATATTCCGACTTCGTCGCCCGTAGAATCCTCTGAAAGCTTGTGATCGTCGAGTTTTGTACAGTTGGCGGTGGTGGATCTATGGGACGATGTTGGAGATGTTCAAACGAGGGCGAGCTTTAGCGGATAGCCATGAAACTTCTCCGTGAATGTATCCAATTACAACAAGTCATCAGCGACATTTCGTTTGCGCTCATATTGTGGAAAGACTTTCGGGAAGGTCACAGCTTCTCACACCCCCCTTGGTCGCCGCTCTTGGTGACCAAGGAGTGAAGGCGCCAGGGTCAGGGTCATGCGCGCCAGGGTCAGGCACCAGGGTCATGCCATGAAAAAAGCGCTAGAATTGAAAGTATAATGAGGGCATAGATCTCTTCTACTCACTTAGCGTATCACTTAGCGTAATATGTTTCCCATTTAGAAAGTCGGAGGTGTGGACATCAGAGAATGGAACCTGAAGGCCTTACGCGCTCAAATGTCCGTAATGTTTTCCGAGCCATTGCTTTTTAATCGATCAATCGCAGAAAATATTGCCTACGGTGACAATGCCAACACGGTACTTGTACCTCAGGTAGTGCAAGCGGCAAAAAAGGCTAAAATACACAATTTCATCATGTCATTGGAAGAGGTGAATACCTCTCATTCCATCATCTTACCAATCACAAACGCAAATTTTTATTTTTATTAATGACTCGAAAAATTTACCGCTTGTAAACTCATTTTCAGGGCTACCAAACGGTCATTGGCCCGGGCGGATATTTACTTTCCCGAGGTCAACAAAATGCCATCGCTTTCGCCAGGGCTATCCTCCGACAGCCCCGACTTCTTCTCTTGGAGGAGGCTTCGTGGGACTACGACAGCGAATCTAATCGTCTTATTGAAGAATATGTTTATGAGAATAGCAAAGATTTCACTGTTATTTGCGCCACGACGGAGCTGCGGGCAATAAGAAGATACGATGGTATTCTTGTTCTCCACGTCGGTCAGGAGGGTGAAAGTGGTACTCACGATGACCTTGTCAACACGAAGGGGATTTACAGGAAGCTATGGAAACTGCAAAATATAGGATTTCATCTGGAATGATTTGTAGTTAGAGGGAATTCAATTAAAACGACTCTCCGAAAACACAGATCGTGTAAAAGTAAAGTAGGATCCATTGGCTACTTGAATGTTTTTTGTAGCCGTAGAAATTTCCTATCACGAAGTGTTAGATTGTCTAGAAGCACAGCAGGCAGTTATTTTATGTGGTCATGCCGATTTGAAACGTCATTACCTTCCTTAAGAAATTGTAAAGCTAGTCACACAATGTTCCAATGTTTTCGTACTTGCAGCTTGCAGCTGATCAGAGCTTGTTTCAGTTTTTGTGAACATCTCGCTATGCGATTACATGAATAAATGAATGACTGTGAAGGAATAGAAGTTGTCATAGCCATGTTCTCTTAGCCCTCGTCCGACTCACCTCTCCAGAACTCCGTCAAGATCGTAAAATTACGATCGGACGGAAGTTCGAAAAGACATAAATACAGCAAAAAGGAAGGGAAACTTGAAGAAAAAACATTTCACTACCAGTATCAGTTCCCAAACTTCAGAGTAGGAATACGAATTAAAAATTGAAAGTTTAGTTTTACAGGAAATTTTACTGGTTCGCCGCACTTCTAGGTAAAATGTTTTCGGACTCTTTCATTCAATTAAAGGATAGACGGTAAGTGGCTTCAACGCCACGGACACTTTATTGCAAGCCCTGGGAGGGCGGCAACCTTTTCAGTTCACAGACACATTTTCCTAACTCGCAACGCCTTTACGATCAGCAATTTGTGAGATATAGGCGTCTGTTCACGATTGAGGTTGAGGTGGACAATGTTAGTGTCATCACTGACTGGAACAATTATAAGTAGTTGGAGAGAGAGGCATGTACTGCTTACGTCCGTATGGTGGTGATAACCGGATGGCGGTGAGTGGTGTGCAGGTCATGGAATCTTATATTAATGGGATTCTCACTTCTCTCTCTTGGTCACCTTAGACTGACTTAGTTTACCTTTTGGGTTCATCCAACTTGCGTCCAACTCATCATGCGTGTACGTAAGTCGTGTTGTCAAGCGGAAATGCTGTCAACTGGTCTTCTCGAATATTCCTTTGTGTATTTCTATAGCACCTTAGCATGCATGATAAGTGCACGCGTTTAAGTACTGACACAAATCCAGTTAAGGCAGGCGCGACTAAAGGGAGATGCTGAAGGATGAGTGATCATTAACGGCACGCTAACACGTCCACGCTATACGCTCTCACACACAGAATTAAAACTGACAAAGTAAACGGCCAACCTCCTCAGCCAGCCACACACACACACACAAAGAAAAGGAGCGCGGGATTGTACAATAAGTAAGAATATAAGACGCTCCGAGAGAGCAAATTGAACAACTGATTTTTTGTCTCTGTTGTAAACAGTTCTGTAATAAATTCACTCGTTTCTTTCTCTCAAATCCCAGTTCATAATTTAACACACACAACAACACAAGTTAAATTCGGTTGTGAGTTCGAGTCCCTTACTACTAATATTTGAATTCACCTTACACCATTTCAGCGTCCAAAATTTCAAAACTGGCCTGAAGAAGCAGCTCAGATATAAATTCATTGAAGGTGCTATGACATAAGGTTCTTCGGAAAAGGTACAATGGGTGCGAAGGTACTTTGATAGAAGGTTCTTACGCAAGAAAGTACAGTTTATATAGAAGGTACTTTTCTTTACGGTCCTACGTCAGAAGGTCAGATGTAGAAGATACTATGGAGAAGGTCGTTTAAGATGCTACGAAATGACTGTAGTAAGAACTTTGTCAACTAAATTGCCAAGTTTAGAGGATTTTGTCCTAGGTACCAGAGGAATGCTCAGGCAGTCCGTCATGACTTGGCCAGTTTGGTGGTCAA
>JAQIWI010001539.1:0-15871 GCA_034698825.1 Deuterosminthurus bicinctus
GCATGCATTTCATAATTGCTCAAAAACTGTAGCTGAGGAAAAATCATGAGGCATGAGGTGATTTGGATTCATTAACTCTATTAAGGAAAAGTTTTTGAACAACAAATTGGCAATTTTCAGTTAATTAGCTTTGATTAATTTTCAATGGCATCGTTATTGCCGTCAAAGTTCCATGTGGCACCAAAGGCCACAAAGAAAGTTTAGATCTTTAGAACTTGGCAATTTACAAAAACTTCAGTCCCTAGTTCTTTTCTGCTCGTGTCTACTAGACAAAGCTACAAGACCAATCTACATTCTCCGTGCACTAAAGCAGTAAAGCTGTGACGACCCGGGGTTCAGGGGTTGGGCAGATCAGAGGTTGCCATAAAATCAACTTTATTTAGAATTGAACCTTTCGGCAATCAACACTCTTGCTGTCACTGACACTTCATTGTTCTTATCAGAGTTGGCTTGATTCAGCTCATACATCAGCCTTGTCCCATGCAGCCTAGTCAAGTCGGTGTGACTGGAAGCCAATTGAATGGAACCTGCCAAAAGTTATGGAGGAAAGAAGGTCGACTGTGCTAAATTTACCTTTAAATTGAACTTTGATATGACTATTAACAGTAATACAGAAAGAGTGCAGCAATTTGACAAACAACACTCTTGCTATCATTTTTATATCTACACTCTTATCTTTCACCATTGAGTGAGCTGGACACATCAGCCTGAATTATTACTCTTCCGTTGATTGCTGAGCCCAGTCAATGACTTCGCATGCACGAACTGTTGATTACAAACGGTATTATTTCTTTCGGGTCTCTCTAAAATAATGGATGTAGGGGATGCGATGGATGATGGTTCCCATACTATTATAATGGATGTTGGATGCAAGGGATGATGGATTTTCGTCCATCAAAATACACGATGGACGCCTCACTATTATAACGGACGTGATGGACAATGGATGACCTGACCTAACCTAACCTTTTATCAGTCATCCTCATAATTAAAGGAAAAAGGAACATGAAATGTAGTAACTCAGCTAGCAGTTTTCTTAGAGCTTGGAAACAATGAGGTGCGACGAGAATAATTTAAAAGCACCTGCCAGAATATGTGTTGTTACGGTAGCCTATTATACCCAATAAGCTACTCATTGCTGACTGTATGCAGGCGACAGCATCTTTCACATTGCAGTTACCTGTCAGTATGTGCATGCTACTTCATTTATTTACATTTCTCGTCCATGTCATCGCCCGTTCGTCGCAGTCATTCATCATTTTGTACAGGTTTCTTCTAGCTGTCAATGACAAAAAATTGTTTGATACACTGACAATTCTATTCCCATCATCCCACTGCATTCTGGGCATGTAACCTAAGCTAAGACTCAGTATTTCAGCGGAATGAAACAATAATTGTGAAGTACAAGCAGGCAAATAGGAAGTAGTACACGGCTGTGGTAAAAGATCAACCGAGACAGGCGGCGGACAAAGTGGGACAGGCATGGCACTACCCAAAAAATTAAATGCGTTGCTTGCAAACTGTGGCTCAACAACATTACATGGCAACCTGTCAATACAACCAATACAATTAATTTAGAACATCAAATTTTCCAAACCCGCAATAGCAGTAATCTGTAAGCCTTCTATTAGCGTACAAGTCAAACTGTACGTGAATTTATGACGTTTGTCGCTCATAGCCGCTTTTATTTTATTGAAATTTAAATAAAAACACATGCCTTCACCCGGTTTGTGCCCAACTGTTACGCAAACTCAAAGGGTTTGCTGCTCTTTACTTCTAAGATATGCAAGTTCCAAGTTCCTTCAACATCTTTACTCACTTTATCTCACATCTTATAGTGTGCTAATTTGTAGGCACGGCTGCAGAATCTCAGCTCATGATTTTCCGTCAACAGAGTCAGAAGCATTAAGAAGTAACCGAGTTGACAGATTGCCATCATCCTTAGGTAACTATACAGCCTCAAGGACTGACCTGGCTGACTGAGAATTGTGTGCAGCCATGTAGAAAAAACAGAATCCGTCAACATTTGGATAGCACTAGGTCATAAATTCGACGTAGGACTTGTGCTAGCTAATCCCCCTGCCAAGAGGATTGACTTCCATCAAATTCATTAATTGGACTAAGTAGAGCTTTTTGAAGCCCTTAACGCGGAAGCCGGTCGCAGATAGTGTAATTTGGTCTAATGTTTTTTGGTTCCTTACATGTGTCACTGGTTTCCCCTAGGATCGGTCGCTATAAATGCATCCTGAAACTGAGGAGGTCGGGACTCCGTTAATTAGTATAGATTGAGAGTGAATGAGAGCAAGAATATAGAGTGGTAGATATGTTTATTGAGCAGATATAGTCACACATACAAACATGAAACATCAGGAACTGAGTCCTCGCAAGTACTCTCAGAAGCAGGACTTGGCCCTTGACTTCAGATCGCACGAGCATTAATGTTTACACCGGCCGAACTTAGCCCGGGCGGGAGAGTTGTTAGTTTACATGTCACGGCGTGTCTTACCCGAGGATATTCCTTTAGAGGCAGGAGGGGAGTACTTCCTTCTGGCTTACTTCTGGACTGGTCTCACAACGAAGAAGAATCCTCTCTCAACATCGCTCCACGGGTTTTATACCCTTTACCTTTACCTCCCGCTCCTGTCCTCCTCCTCGGGTAGTTCCCTCATGCTTACAAAGGGATTAATTCCCGTGACGGAGAATACCGTGTTACACATGGACAAGGTTCCGCTGGAACGGGAAATGGCACATACTCTTTCAAGTGCACAATTTCATGCCCGAGGTTTGGTCCACCGCAACCTTTGCAATAGTGCGAAGGATTAAACCCGGACAGACGGTTAAAATCCGCGAAGATTCTCTCACTAATTGTCATGAGGCAAGTGAAAGGGCAGCCACGAGGAGCAGACAGAAATGCTTTGCTGGAGCGGGAACCCTTTTCATTAGCCCATTGGTTACCGCTCGCATTCACATACGTCCACAGATTTTGTTTTATGTCTTCCATCTCCCGGGTAACGTGAAAGTATGTAGCTTTCACGTTACCTGGCTACTGACCGAACGAGTGGTTCTAATACTACTATGCTGTCTTATGGAGGATTGTTTTCGGTTTTCTCCAGATTATTATTCCGCAATGCTTTTATATATACCAAACCTATCATTTTATAAGAACTCGGTGATGGACGTTTCCAATGAAAATCATCAAAATTTGTTTTTAAACACATATGTATTGAGTTTTCAAATCTCAGATCAGAAACCATGCGGTTAGTATTCGGATACCAGGTGCCCAGCCATATATATCGTGCTGTATGTCCAACTTAGGATATCGTAGTCAAAAGCAGTACAACTTTGAAGCAAATCAAATTTTTTCGCCCACTTAACGCTGCTTGAATCCATTAGAATTTTCTCTCATGTCATTTTGTTGCAATTTAAATTTTTAAGAGCGGCCAATAGAAAATAGCCTCACTAATCACTAATATGCAAATCGCCATCCATCGTCCATCACGTCCATTATAATCGTAAGGCGTCCATCGTATATTTTGATGGACGAAAATCCATCATCCATAACAATAGTATGGGATCCATTATCCATCGCATCCCTTACATCCATTAAATTAGAGAGACCCTTTCTTTCTAGTGTATTTGTTAGAAAAAGTTTACAATTCCCCGACTTCTTAGTAATTTGTTGTCCACCTGATAAGTTACTCGAGTCCTTTGTACCCGGCGAAAGTGATAGCATTGGCAATTGGGAAGTGCATCATCAAAGGGAGAGTCAGCAGTCCAGAATAATGGTTGTTGACACTTTAAGGAAACCACATGCATTTAAACGTACTAAAATAAGCCTGCTCTTCCGTGTCACAAAAAATCTTCGAGTCGACACACACTACGGCACGCTTCCGTCAGGGAAGGGCTTGATTTCCAATTGTAAAAAACTATGCCATGTCTGCATTTGTGATTATATTTACCGTACTCACAAAAATACAATTTCTACTTTCAGCAAAATTATTGTTTGTGACTGCGGGACGGAACTGTAGTGACAGCCCTATAAAATTCTAGTGTGTTATTTAATAAAGCATTAGTAGCTGAATGAGCTTGAGCATGAAAAGTGAGAAAGTAGTGGAAATGATGGCGGAAGAGAGTGTACCAGTGAGCGAACTCCGGGTGGCCCGAAATCAAGAAGAAGGGAGAGATTCCTGGAAAGATTTCAGTATAAAAATTCGAAAGCCCATCGCTAGGCGATACTACCAAACAAGGTGAGCATGTCACACAGCAGTTTTACTTGAGAAGATTAAGAAAATTGCGACCGTGTGCAACACTGCCTTTAGGTCATACACTGACTTTATATTTTGGCCTAATTACAGAAAATCATTCCGCAATGTAACTTGGCCCACGTCAATAAATAGCTTCATCGCTATCTTCTTACTATCACTTTGTCTGATGCTATGGCAAACTGATGCGACAAAGACAATAAATCAGTTTCAATGGAGCATTGCTAACGCTGTCTTTGATCCACAAGGTTAATATTATTCTTTTAGAGTCTTTTCACCTTTGAAATTTAAATGATTATTGGACGCGGAAGAAACATTTAATGTTATGAATGAATTGAGACATTTTTCCTTTTGCCTAACAGGAGTGCCGGTGTGGCTTCGTGCAATTTGGTTGCTGGAATGATGGCTGTCCTTTCTTTTTCAGCTTTCGTGAAAATCCGTCAGCACCTTGAGAGTTAAGTTGGCTTACAGAGGCTGGTTATGTTAGTCTCTGTTTTCTCATTCTCTCACACGCACTCAACTTGTAATCACATTGCAGGATTCTCTGTCTAAATTTTTACGTAAATTTTTCTTTGTGACCCGACAGATGAGCCAATCAAGTCCTCATCTTTCAAGACGATTATGTGGGGAATTTTAATCAGGATGATCTCAGGTTATCAGCCATCATTGTACAGCTATCAGAGTTCACTACCTCGGCTTCCCGTCCCCAAGCTGCACAGCACACTGGAGAAACTACTGGAGAGTTTGAAACCACTGTGCACAGAAGAGGAGCTAGAGGAGGTGAAAAAAGAGGCAGAGGACTTTGAAAAGGGGATCGGGCCAAAGCTTCAACGGTTCCTTGTACTCAAAAGCTGGTGGGCTCCGAATTACGTGAGCGATTGGTGGTAAGTAAGGTCCTAACAGCAGCACTAGAATAACATAATGTCATGATCACACTGCTGTTGTTATTTCAGGGTAAGGTACATCTACTTGGCAAGAAGGTTTCCGTTGACCATCAACTCCAACTACTATGGGATGGATCATAGTTACTGGACACCGACAAAATCCCAAACCGACCGTGCAACTACCACAATTCATCATATCATAAACTTGAAAAGGCTGATAGATAGAGAAGAACTCCCGCCGATGGTCCTCCGAAATACAATCCCAATTTGTATGGCTCAATATCGTAGAATTTTTTCTTCTGTAAGGTGAGTGGATGGACTAAAAACAAGGTGGAGGACATCTTAAAGTCAAATTTAATTTGACACAATACCTGGAATTGACACGGACACACTATGACACCAAGGCATCCCGGCATACTGTGATTCAAGCCAAAGGGCTTTACTATACTATAGACGTATATGACTCGAAAATCCAATTCTCAGCCCACCTGCTCTCAAGTCTCAGTTTGATTGCATCCTTGAGGATGCTCAGGCCCGACTTACATCGGGTATGGTTATATGGCATTGAATATTTAATACTTTGTGGTGACTGTGAGTGTGAGTTGAATTACTTTTGAGTCGATGTGTGCACGCTTTGTCCCGGAGGCAGCTCGGTGTGTGGTGGCTTTGACTGCACTTCCCAGACCGAACTGGGCAAGGATTCGAAAGGAGCACTTGGGGACAGGAATGAACACGGAGTTGATCAAAGTCATTGAAAAAGCCGACATCACCTACACAAACCTGAAAATGGCTTCTGCATGCGGATGGCAAGAGCATTTGGTTCGACAAGTCTGTGCATGTTGTCTTTTTTAATAATGGCCAGTGCGGTCTAATTGTTGAACATACTATGGTAGACGCACCATACCCATATGCCATTGTTGGGAATATGCAATAATGACTAAAGAGTGAGTCTTTTGTGATTTAATTTTTGGCGACTGTGCGTTGTTAAATGTAAATGTTAAAGCGATTATTTTTAGTGTTTTAGAGAGGCATTATACGGATGATGGGGGCTGTATGCCGCATGCCGATCCGGAAGAGCTGCCGACAAGGGAGATTTGGTTGGCCTGCTCGCATGTCTTGGGATGTTACACCTACGCTTCAGTCTGAATTTGAAAAAGCCGTGCAGTTTGCACAGAAGGTAACTACTTTTTGTTTTAGTACAATTTATGGATTCTGTGGGTGTGGCTGGATAAATTGTATTTGAGTTCCTTTGCAGAACCATGACGACTTGGAGTTAGCTGTTTGTGATCATGACAGTCGGAGAAAGAGGTTGATAAAGACCTGGAAAATCAGCCCAGATGCCTCTGTTGAAGCTGCACTTCAGCTAGCATATTACGAAGATGGTAAAAAGTTTGCTCCGACCTACGAGGCAAGTATCAAATTATTTATGGCAACTCTAGTTTGGGAATTTTGTAGAATTGCTGCCAAAGATGCTGGCAAATTTCCACCTCGGCTGTCTCCGCTTGTGCTGGAGCCTACAGATACGAACAGACGAGTTTTTTTTATCTTAAATGAATCTGCATACTTTAACATGTAAATATCTTACTGCTCCTTCAGCAAAGGCATTCAATGGGACAAAGTGGCCGCTCTAATTCTTAATGAAAAGTCCCGTAGCTCATTTCCGCTGCTTGATTACCAGCGTTAGGGCTTTATAGAAATTTAGAGAAAGGCATGTAGGTATGGCAACAGTATGGATGGAATAGAGCTTGATAATCAATTTATAGTTGTATTTGTGCTGGCAAAGCTCAGTACGAACGCAACGCCAATGACAAAATGGTGAGGCTTGAAGCTTAATAAATCATTTGAAACAGAATACTTTTAAAAGGTGTGAGTTTATAAACAGACTGATAAAGTAATTATTGGCCTTGAAGGAATGTTCAAACTCAGGCCATGCTTTCCTGACCTACTGTCATAAGAACGTTGATGGTGAGATGAAGAGCTGCACTCAGGTGGCCGAAGTATGAATGACTCAGACTGACCTCAAGGCCAAGAGCTGGGCTTGCTTACATGTCCAGTCCGTCGTGACAACCTCAAAGACCGCCTACCCAAATTTCAGATTTGAATGACTCGGTCCGCTGAGTACGTGCAGAACTATATCTTTGCAGGCTCCACTGCAGCACATCTAACCCAGCCGAGATGCACACTGAGGACTCAATTAAGATTCCATGAAGGATGCCATTATGGTTTTGGCATCGCTGTCAGTTTTCTCTGTTGGGCAATCAAGCTTGCGGGATTATTTGTTTAGTAGTGAGGCGGACCCCTCCATAGCAATCTTCCTTAAGCTGGAAGCTGGACTATAAAAAAGCACTGCATGCTGGACACCAACATTTAATAATATCGAGAGCATTAATAGCAGTAGCATGAGCAGCGGTTGGGCATGTTTACTTTGCGACCTTATCTAGTTTTCAAATGATTGCTATTATTTCACTCACTCTCTCCTTGACTAATGGAGCCTTGTGCGGGTATAAACCGTGCATGTGAACATAGAAGGCCCACTAGTTAAATAAATATTCCACTAAACTACTTGTGAAATAGCACAGATATTGTTCAATGGCATGCCGTATGCATAAAACTTTACCTTTTGTTATCGTTATCTTTTTGCCTTGCCATTGTAATGAACAGGTCTGGGCAGGTTTTACAAGCAAGCCTTACATAAAACTACACGAATAACTGTCTGGAAAATGTTTGACATAGGTTGGCTGATACAACTGCCTTGCCTGCCTGAACTATGATTTGAACGCCGCCTGTTGATAATAAGATAATACTCAATCGGGCGTTCTAACAGTTCCAGCTCCTGACTTTATTCATTCAAGGACTTTTTTGATGACTTGCAGTCAATTTGGTATAGATTCTGTTTAAATTCTATTCGATAGTTGGCTGCAGAGCTGCTCAGAATTCCGCCTTGAATTAATTCAGTAGACGCTTTCAAACTACAACTTCATTACTTCTCCGTATTATTTTCACACGCCTAACGACTTTTAAATTCATCTTGCTCTTACAAGCTGCAAAATCCAGTAACATTATATGGACGAGTATAACCTCCTCTCATTGTCAGTGAGATTATTTCTCAGCTAGCTAAAGTATTTTAAACAACTCGAACAAGATGCTAAGAATTCAAAAGATTAAATCAAGTTATTGGATTGTGATTTGTGTTGTTTGGTTTTCTTTTTAGAAGCCACAATGACCAAAAAATCAAAACAAGTGGACGTAGCCGCTGCCTGCCGTAAAGCTGACATTGGTTACCTACAAAACAATATAAGCGGGGAACCGGAAGGCATCGGAATAGGATTCATGGCAGAAAAACTAAAAACGCAAAACGAAACAAATGATTATCAGGGTGCAAAAAATCTGACAGTTTCCCCAACAGTTGCTGAAAAGCCTGAATCCAGTGGTAAAGTACTTGTTTTGAGCTCAATTAATAATTTTGATAATGTCAATTTCAAAATAATCATTTGCTTTGTTTGATATTTTCAAATTGCTTTAGAAGAGCAGAGCTTGGGTGAAAGAACTGCAAGTGAAATGGTTGAATTATGTATGGATAAGAACCAACAAGCTAACAAAGGGGAAACGCCAACACGCAACTGTAATTCCTTCAGAGATGTAAATGCTACGAATGTCGCTCCTACCATCAATAATGGAAATGGAAATACGATTATTCAATTTTTTATGTGCAATCTTTGGACTTCAGTAAGTACACAAAAGTGCTTTTCTTGGTCCTTTTGGCTGTCAGCTATATGCATGTCAAAATTTGAATTTTTATTTTCGAGCAATTCCTTTAAAGTATGTTTTTAAAGTTAAAGAATACTGAATTCTTTTATATTTTTCCCAGAATTTTTTTCTGCCATTCGCTTTAAAGCATTTTATTCTGCCTTTTGTAAACTTTAAATGATTGTTAACTTTCATTCCAGGTGTCTATTTTAGCTGTAGCTGCAGCGATGCTACTTGCTCACTCTGGGTATTCTGTTTCGTTAAATATCCCAGCTACAGCGGATCCCGTCAAGGTCCACTCTTTCTCGTCAGAAATGGATCCGACTCCTAAAAAATCTTTCCAATTTAACATCTCGTCCCCAAATCCATTCTTCACGGGACGAAAGCAGGCCATGGAATACATCCGGGCCCACTTCGCCAATATTCCTCAACACACGAGGGATTGTTGGGACCGAATTTTTGCTATTGTGGGTTTAGGGGGAATGGGAAAGACGGAGTTAGCGTACAAATTTGCTGAAGAGTTCAACGAGACATTTCCGAATGTCGCCTGGATCAACGCAGAAACGGAAAGTAGTACTTTAACAAGCTTTCTCGGCCTTGCAAAGGATTTGGAAATTGTCCCAGTTACCGAAAAAAATGCCGATCTGGACCTAGTGAGGCGAGTGTATCTTCACATTGACAAAAAAGATTACAAAAATGTCCTCTTAATTTTTGACAATGCTGTTCGACTCAATTTGGATGGAAAAGAATTTGGAATAATTGAATACTTGCCGACGGTTAAATTGCCAAATAACCGATACCCCAACATCCTAATTACAACCCAGACACACGACTGGGGAAAACGAATCAAAATATTTCAACTTGATGAGTTGAGTGAAGAGGAATCTCTCGAGTTTTTTAATGGCGCTTTTCAAATTGAGTCTCCTAAATGTGATGATCTGTTCAAAAAGTTTCATCAGCTTTTGGAGGGGTATCCGTTAGCGATGAACTTGGCTGCGTCTCAGATTCATTACGATCCAAAGAATAATTTAGTTCAGTTACGGCAGCAAATCAGCAGCTACATTAATAAATTTCAAAATCAAAACAAAAGTATTCTGAATGAAGAAATGAACCGAGGGTGGCCCACGAAGTACACGAAGACACTCTCAACTGTGTTGCAGTTGTCGCTGGAAAGACTCGAACAGGAGGAAAACGGACGCGATGCCTTGGAGCTCCTTCAAGTTATGAGTTTCTTTCATGTCCCTATGGATTATTATGAACTCTTAAATACTTTTGATTGTTATTTAGATTGCCCTCTTAAAAATGAACTGCAGCTTCAGCTTGAAGAACTTCTACTTGTTCTCGAGAGGTTTTACTTTGTTAGGAAACTGCTAGGATATAAAATTGAAGATTTTTTCTATCACGTATTGGGAATGCACCGGCTTGTTCAGTCAGTCTTGAGACAGCAAATCGATAATAGCCAAGCACTTGGTAGAGTTTTATTATACCTTACTCGTAATCGTGATCATTGGACGTTAGGTGTGAGTTCATTAGCACTGGAGGAAGTACTTAGTAGAACCCGGCTAAGCCGGCGAGAGTTGGTTTATGTGGGAATTCTTGCTTGTTATGGCGTTCCTCCAGCCTCTAAGATTTTTGATGCAATGGAGATGGAGCCTGAGATGGAAAATGTAGCTACTATTTGGCGTTTGTATAAAATGGAACGAGGGATGACAACTTTAAATGAGAATGCAATCCAGGTTTTCCGAGAGTTAGTTAGACTTATAGAATCGGAAGAGCGTCTTGAAGACCGTTTTTTCATTGGCCTTTTTACAATTAATCTTTTGGTTGATAATCGAATGCTTCATCATATGGAAGACGATAGAACTAAAGTATTGAGTTACTTTGATTTGGATAGTTTTCAAGTAAGGACACATAAACTGAACTTCAATGCCTTCAAATGAACAGCTAAGATTAAGTTTAGTTTTTTCAGGGCATTGAAGAACTGGTTGCTGCACTGATTTTAAGCATGCGTGATATTCAAACACCAAGTTGCAAGTCAAGTCATTGTAATAAGGTGTTGAGAGACATGTATGTAAAACTTTCACATTTAACTGCAAAGTTGTCAAAGGTACAGTCCGAATAAGAAATGATGCAGATTGTGAGAATTTTTTAGATTAAGATTTTGTTTGATTTCTTAGACAATTATTACAGCGGATGCTCCTATGGCAACAACTCAGATCGGTCTCATTGCAGACACGTTCCTTGCAGTTCACTGCAAGCTGCGGTCTGACGAGCTGTTTACAAACCCCCACTTGGAGTCTTCTTTGGTAATGATTCTATCAAATCAAAATTTCAAGCTTCAACGACCATGTTTAGTGCTTATTACAATTTCTCAGGACATTCTGCTGAATACCTTTTGTTCATCAGCTGCCTCTCCGTCCAGAATTGGTACACTTATTCATAATAAAATATTCAAAGAATTCATGTGCAGGATGGCTTGCAGAATACTTAAAGTTTTGAAACGTCAAAAAGTTAGACTTTAAGCATTGAAGTTTCAAATTTTGATGTCTTCTCTGACACTGGCAATCCTAGTAATATTCAATCGCGGAAGACGTAACTAACTACTCTAGACTTCTCATGGATATTTTTTTCTTACCCGTACCCAGATTTTACCAACCCGGGTACAGTTAGTGATCTTTACTAAGAACACACTTAAGGTCTGAAATACTTAACTGCAGATATCTCCTGTCAAGGTAAAGATGGAAACTGTAAGCGTGAAATTAGCACCAGACCTGCAGCATGCTATGTAGTTTTTACCCTCAGAGTTTGGAACGAATCGCCCCAACTAGTCCCTTTTAATAGGGGGTTTACTGGAACAAGTCCAAAATTAAGAACGCCCTTTGGTTATTTTGCACTTGTTTGTCAAAAATGGAAATGAAATTCCACCAAAAGTGCTCTTAAGTACTCTACTGAGCTGTTTAGATCATTTTGGCTAAAAACAAGTGGACTGGAGCGCCAAATAAAATTTCTATTAAGTATTTTTCATCAGCTTTATTCATATGCTGATTATACGGGAGCCACCTGAAATCCTTTGTCACGTGGTGACCTAGAGCAATTCAAGTAACGTTGTGTGTCAGAAGCAAAACGGGGAGTTAACCCCCCATTCAAATGGACTTCGTGGGGCGGTTCGTTCCAAACTTTCAGGGTAAATCCTACATACCATGCCGTAGGTTTGGTGCTGATTTCACGTTTCCATCTTTGACTGGACATGAGATATCTGCAGTTAAGTATTTCAGACCTTAGGGTGTTTGTAATAAAGATGACTAACTGTATTAACCAGGGTCATTGGATAGTTCTTGCGGAGCTCTAAAATTATCTGTGTATGAATGGATTTACGTTTTAAGTAATACTCAGGACGTTCTTTTGGGATCATGGACTAGGGGAGGAATTAATTCATGATTTGGAATACTTCAGCTATTATCCTGCACGCCTTCAGACCAGTCCAATTCACCAGTCCAAATCGTTTTAAGAGAGTTGAAGGAAATATCTAAAACTTTTTAATGATTTTTTAAGATTACATGGGTGGAATGAACTTAAAGGATGAACATGTTCAGCAAGTTATATCAGTATTTTGTCAGGAAATAACAGTAATCGAAAAAGAAATGTTGGTAGAAGGCGAGGGTGATGCAGGTACAATGCTACGCCGTTGTAAAATTTAATAACTAACCTAAAAATGTGTTATAATGACTAGTTTTTGGCAATTTTTCTAAGAAACACGATGTGCATTTGCGATTTACGTTTGTTTAACGTGGATTAAGCTGCTACTCATAGACGATGATCCACCTTCACAAAATCTCCTCGAGTCTTTGTCCAGTATAAAAGCCCTGGACTGGATTGAAGAAACATCCCAATTCATTGTCTTGAAACCAATAATCCTTGACAGTGATAGGTACCTCATTTACCGAACATTTCTGCTAAACGTATTAGGTTGAAGGTTATTAATGTAGACATTCTATTTATTTAGTTTTATTTTAGAATATTCGATCGATCCTTCGGAATATTTCGAACAGTTCATCAAAAAATATTCATCTTCTGACGTTAAACAAATCCAGAAACTTCTCAACTTTATTGCTCTTATGAAGGCAAAACAGTTGATCGAAAATTTGAGCTCTGTATATGGTGCACCATATCCCGTATATGGTGTGGCCTGGTATCTGAGTGGCGGAAACTTACGGATCTGTCGCTATTTCACCAGAGAAGTGAATGGCCCAGTTATTCGAAGAATACATCTCAGTTGCTATATAGTCAGCCTCCAGCTACCACGCACCTCTAAGTACTTTACAGAAATTTAGAGGCAATGAGATGGAGCGTTAAAATGAATGTGGCTCGGAAAGAGACAAGTACGACTCGAAAACCGTGGACAAAGTGAGTGGAAGACCATTGCCATTGGAAAAATTATCTGAACGAGTAACTTTTTTCTTCTCTCGAAAAAAAAACTCCAATAGCAAAATGTCGTGGTGAGAAATATAATTAGTTGAAACTGAAAACTTATTACTACAAATGTAACGAAGCTGCAAAATAAATACACAACTATGATGCATAATAAGCAAGGGATGATTGAGACGAATTCTTCCGCAGCAGTCTTCTACGACCTTGACTTTAAAGCACTCCTGGTCGACCAACAATGGCTAACATGTGTGCGTTCTCCATTCTCTCACTCTCGCGGTTACTGCAGATAATGAACGGTGCTCACTGCTTGTTTTTGTTTACTATTTACTGATTAGACACGCTTAGCATGGGAGCGATAGAAAAGACTGAGAGCCTTGCATTCGGCCATTTTTACAGGCTATGGAGTAAAATGTTAGTGTGCTCAGGTGTTATCTTTGTTATCAGCCAGACTAATTTGATTGACTGTGGCACAAATTTACGTCCAAGCATACACGCATTCAAGCTTAGTTTACTATTTGTCACTTTGACTTTGACTGACTCAGCTACTACATTCAGTGAAGCTATTCAGCTTTCACGGTCATCCAGCCGGTTAGGTTTTCCAGTTATCCAGCTGCCCAGCCATCCTACCAGTCCAATAATCAAGTCACACAGCCAATCACTAAACTCGCGACCTAGCCGTTCACCAGCAATAAAGTTGCTACGCCATTCAGCCATCCAGCCTGTCCAACAATCTGACCCATTAGGGACCTCCCAGATAATGAAAAATAAGATTAAATATAATATTACTTACTCTGTTGCTGCCCAGTCTCATTTGTTTGTGTTCCATGGATAGTCATATTGTTGCTAACATGCCCGATGGCGACTCCATTTCCAGAATCGATACGGTTCACTTGTTCTCCATCAACTGTGTGCTCTTCAGTCACGGTAGCAATGGCGGTTCCAGGCCTGGCATTTTGAAGAATTGCTTCCAAAGATTCGGCCAAATTTCCTCCTCGCCTGTCCCTGCTTGTGCTGGGGCCTACAGATACGAACAAAGTTTGTTTTCGTGTACGTAATAAATCTAAATTTTAAAATGTAAATGTATTACTGTTCGTTTCTGGCTGTTTGTTTGGCTTTTCCTTTTGATTCATGGTGGTCAGGACTTGGCTTGCTTGATTAGGACTGCGTGGCTGTAGAATGAGAATAGCTAAAGAATGAGTGAGCTTAGTTGTGAACACTTTACAGGTATTATAAGGCTAAGCAAGGAAGCCAGAGGAGCCTCAATAAAATAGGTTTTGATGATAAGTTTGATTAATCTGCCGATAACGAAATGCCACAGCGTCATTCAGATTTTTGGGTCGTGTATAGCATGAGTCAATGGTTATTGCTAGGGACAAGAAAATGATGTCAGGTGTAAAAATGTTGTCGATGAGCTAAGCTCGAGTTTAGGGTACAACTGTTACTCACAGCCTTGCTATCAACACTTAACTGGCATTCACCATATGGCGTTGCGACCACTCAAGTTCTGACCATAAGGACTCCATTGCTTGCTTTTTTGTCAAGCTGTTTAGATAACTGAAGATGAGAGAGAGAAAGTGAGATGGAGTATAACAAGATGAATGTGATAGAGAAAGTGAAAAGCTTACTAGAAAGTCGTGGAGAAAGTTGCATCAAGACCTGGGCCAATTGTGAAAATTTAAACAAATAATTGTTTCGTGCTTCCCAGGAACCACCACATTTCTGAACAGTGTGCAGGATTTTCTTACACTCTTGTGTGTTGCAGGAGAGCTCTACAGGAATATTCAGTTGTGATTTTAACTTGTTTTTGTTTCCTTTTAACTTTCAACTATGACAATGAATCTGAAGCACCTTGTCCGTGATGGACTTGACTCTTGGCATTTATCATGTGTGCGTTCTGGATTCTCTCACTCTCTTGATAATTGCTAGAACGGTGCAGGAATACTGAGCAGTGCTCATAGCTTTGTTTATTTTTTTACTCATTAGCATGAAAACAAACGATAACATTGTGCCTTGCACTTTGCACTTGGCTTACTTTCCTGAACTCGAATGCGGGTTTATTAAACAGATATTTACTGGGAGTTGGGAGCATCAAAACCTTATAGACTTTTTTCAGGCACTTCCAACTTGAACTAGATTAACTCTTATGCGTGTGAATAGCCTATTTAATATTATTTCTTCCACCGTGTAGTTTAGATTGAAAAGTCCATCAAAGTCAAAGCGTTCCTTCCGCGAATTGAGCAATTTAAAACGGTTGCCGTTCTTTTTCTGATGTCTATGACTGAGCGACTTGTATCTCGCCACGTCAGATGCAGGCCTTGAGATTTTGAGACTGTGGTTGAAAATTCGACTCGCCATGTCATCATCTTCCGCTCCCCAACCCCAGTACACATTACTGAACCCATTCACTGATTTGAAGTGCTCCGTACGCAGAGCAGAAACACCTCCAAACGCCATTCCGTACCGAGGTTTGTATTTGTATCTGTCAATAGCCACACTCATGAGTCGAGGCTGAACGGGACAGTTGTAAATATTGCGATCATTCTCAGGGAT
>JAQIWI010001540.1:0-15867 GCA_034698825.1 Deuterosminthurus bicinctus
AAGTGTTGTACAAGTTGAGAATTTATTGCTCTGAATCCCAGCTCTCCAGTTTTCCGCAACATTCTTCAGGGGGATATGCTTTGACCTTGCGGCCAAAGTGACGATTCTGGATAGCCACACCATGTTTAGGATGGAGGTGACCTGATTGTTTTCGAAGTAGAATTTCCTGCACCCGTATTCCCTGATCGTCTCGCTTCGCAGTAGTACTCAATTTCGCTGCCGACTTCCAGCTGCTAATGGAATTGGTGTGAAGATATTAGTTAAAGTAGGAAATTTCGCCTTAACTCCTCTCCTGCTGAAAGAAGGAAGAAAAATAGGAGGATTATTCTTCACTCATTATTGATCAAAAAAAGGATATGTAGTGCATAGAAATATTTGGTATATGCACACGAGAAATATTGCTGGAAGCAGTTCCTTCTTATCTTTTTGAAACTCTCTGTATACTACGCTTGATTTTTGGTATGTGTTTCAATGAGAGACTTCGTGCGTCATTGTGGCACATGAACAGTGGACAGAGTTGTTATCACTGGACGTCCTGACTCCTGCCCTGACCCTTTTGGGTCACACTTTGTTAGTTGTTGTATGTAATACAAAGTGGAGTTATCCTTTTTGGTGTAAGTTTACTCATCATGAGAGCCAGTGCTACTCACCCATGTTCGTGTATAGTATTGCCTGATAAGAATTATGGACTTGGTGGCGTATAGACACATGCTTCATTATTTATTCTGCTAAGAAACATGACGTGGTCAATATATAAATGAAATCCAATTGCTTATTAGTTAGTTATTTAGTAAAGATATATATACCTCTTTTGCTTCAAAATATCCTCACTTTAGTGGAGGCACTTTGAGACTTTCAGGCTGAAATTGTGCTCACATTCTTCCAGGCGGACGGTTTAACTGTTGCCGGGAAGATGGCACTTAGGGCCATAGGAAAGTGTGAGCACATGTAGCCCCACATTTTTAATTACGTAATAATATTACGAAGGATCAATTTAATGATGATAGCCCATTAGATTTTTAAAACGATTCGATGACACTACACTTGGTATTGCAATGTAACGCAGTGTAAATATTTAAATTTCGAAGTTATGAGATTGTATGAAAGTAATGGTGACAGTCAAATTGCCTGCGGAAAAGTGATATATTAATGAAGACCTGTTTAAACTTTCAGACAAAAACTAAAGTATCATGGATGTTGACTCCAAGGACTTGCCATCAAGCAGTGCGGGGAACAAACCTGGTCACGATAGTGACGAGGGAGATATTGACGAAGACTTGATTGAAGTCATCTATGACGATGATTTGGAGGATGATGATGACGATGATGATTTGGATCAAAATTACGGGACGGATTTGGGAGAGTTGGCTGATAATGAGGATGAAGGAGAGGACTCGGATTCCGTTGGAATGGGCCAGGAAGTATTCACAGGCCAGAAACCGAATATTATTCTCAAGGGTCATTCAGGTGTGTAAAGTTTTTGTACGTATAGCGAACATGGTGAAGTGCGGAAGTCTTTAACTGTTTTGGGGTTTCAGATCAAGCTGTCTTTTGCTGCTCATTTGATTCCACATCCCAGAGGCTCATCACCGGTGGAGAGGATGATGTGGCTAATGTTTGGGACTCATCCTCAATCGAATCGCGTTTTCCAGTTTTTAAAAGCAGGGGACATAAGGTACGCAGTGTGATTAACAATAAGTGGATTTGACATTAATGTAATATTATGGAATTTATGTGCAGGATTCTGTAATCAGCGCATCTTTCAGCCACGACTCTTCATACTTCTCCAGTGCGGACTTGTCAGGGATCGTGAAAGTTTGGAGAACAAGTACAATGAAGGGGAATGCTCCTCCCATCCTCACCTTAGAAACGGGAGATATGACTGTAAGTTTTGCCTTGCCAGTGTTATTCTTGGGATTTTCATGCGTGAGTCACGGATTTGATTGCTATGGTGACTGTTGCAGTGGAGTTTCTGGCATTTCGGAAGTAATGTGTTGTTTGCGGGATGCGAAGATGGATCCATTTACATGTGGAAAGTTCCCAGTGGTGAATGCAAAATTTTAACAGCCGGTTCTTCAAAATGTGAATGTGGAACTTTACTTCCTGACGGTAATAGTAGTTACTATTACTATTACGTAATTCTGTCTGCTCCAGGTACATGTCATGGTGCAATGTCAATAATACGGATTGGTGACTTTCAGGCAAACGACTTGCGGCGGGTTACGAAAACGGTGCAGTGAAGCTATTTGATTTGAAGTCAGGGCAAGTCCAGCACACGCTTTACAATCCAACACCACGCTCATGTGCCGTTTTGTCCATTGATAAATCACAGAATCATCAAATATTAGCAACAGGAAATTTCCGAGGTAGATGCCACGTATACAACATCCAAACTGGCAAGGTATTCATTTTGTTGGCCTCCTAAGTTGTTGCAAGATAGAATGATAAGTTTTACGAATTTATTTTATTCTTGTAGCTGATAAATACGCTCCAGTGCAGCTCCCCTAATGCATCCGCGGATGATGATAGTGATGGGAATGCGGATAGCGTGGAGAGTATTGCATTTTCTCCGAATAAGAACATGGATTACTTAGCAGCTGGAACGGTGTCCGGACATGTTGCATTGTGGGAAGCCAATACTTTGGTAAGAACCACAGTTATTTGAAGTTTTCCCATTCAGCCCAACATGTATACATGATCCATGTATTTACAGACTGAGCGAGCCCGGATAAAGCAAGATGCTGGCCTGACAAAGCTAGTGTGGGATGTGAAGTGGCCAGTTTTCTACACGGGTGGGCTGGACGGTGTTGTGAGAGTAATTGATGCACGAACATGTAAAATTGAGCGGCTTTTGGGCAGGCATCGATCCGAAGTATTGGATTTGGGAGTTTCCAAGTAAGTCGATTTAAATTCTTAACATATTAAAAACATTTTCCCAAGGTAACGAGAACACATTTTCTCCTTTGCAGAGATGGCACAAAATTAGTATCCGCTTCAGAAGATGGCTCAACGTTTATCTTTAATTTGGAACAAGCTTAATCTGTTTGCTTGAGCAGTGAAGAGAAGACATGCCGCAACTCCGTGTTATTCATTGCCTTATCCCCCGGTTGTTTCTAATTGGAATGTTATTCCCTGCCGGGACCCGAGCTTTTTCTGTGTTAATACAAGATGAGTACAATAACTATGGTGCATGTATGTGCATGAAAAATAATAAACATGTGCGATGCCATGCATTGAACAGACGGTACTGTGGGTTAAAAAGAATGTTGGTATCTATTTTTACTTAACTGACATGAGGATTGTCTGGGCGGAAAGAAGAGTATTTATTCTCATTATTATTATCGTGCTAGTACTATCAGTCGGGGGAACGTGAGGAGCTACAGTACTGATAGTTGGTTTCCAATCGCACCTTGAGCAGGTAAGTACTCACCCTAAGGTTTCTCCTCCTGCCCATGTGTTTTTTAATCAACACCTTGGTCACGCATGTGACAGGACTTGTCCTTTTGACAGACAGGGATTCTCGGGACTTGCCAGGTCATCTGATTCAAGCTCATATGTTACTTCCATGTAAAGGCCACTAACGTTCATTAATTCGAAATCCTTTAGTGCAACATAAAAATAATAATTATATGAATACGCTAACAATTGTATTCATAAGGGATACAACTTCCTAAACCAGTTTTGATGCTTGTAACTTATGATGAGAGACAATAATAATTCCGCTCGTCATCTAGAATTACATACGCATGTATAAGCTGGGGACCACATGTTGCCTTCGTTAGCCACACATCAGAGTCTCTAATCGTGTGAATGTCGCCCCAGTGGATGAAGAGAAATGTTGGCAGACATGATATGTGTACAGCTTCTTGGTGATAATAATCCGCATCTCCAGCATTACTATACCGCAATTCGAATGTATGAGGATAGGGGCTGATGTGTTATGCAGTGACCATCAAGGAGATCCCTCGCTTTTATAGTGCACACGCTGGGGCTGACACTGCACAAGCCACAAGTTTGATTGTCAGTCTTGTTGGAAGTCAGAACGGTTGACCAGCTCAGAACCGCCGGAGAAGTCGTGCTGACCATAGCGAGACGAGTGTGAGTGTTGTGTGAATGTGTTGCTCTCATGGCTAGTCTTCCTGGACGGTTCACACTTGTAGATTGTCTTCCTACATAACCACGTGGATCTGACGATAAAAACTAGCAGTTATAGATTTCTTTCTAAAAGTCATTCAAATCACTTCTGACCTTCAATACATGTTTTCCAGTCAAGATCAATACGATCTAACCAGTTACGAAAAATCCAGTCGTTCTACAGAAGACTTGTGCTCACTAAAATCATCAGAGTGCGGCCAGAGAGGAACATATTAACAGAAGAAATTTTTCAGCAAGTTCTATCACGCAGGTTATAATACTCTTCACCCCAACCAAAATCACTCCGCTTGACGCTATTACTGCTCACACACCGAACAACGAGACTGCCAAACTTGTGGCGGTCTTGATTGCATACTGCTGTGGTAAGAATCCCGTCAACTTCAGTACTTTGCATGCATCCTGCGTTATACAGAGACAGAGAGAGATAAAGATTGCGTAGAACCAAAGTTTCCTCTCTGCAGTACACAGTGGAGGTTTTTGTGCACCATGTAATTACAGCACGTGTTTTTCGGTATGCGTACAGCCCATTGAATTCTTGTCCTGAACGGGCTGTTAAAAACTTACTGCTTGTGGAGGGCTTCAGAGTAAGTTAGGGGCTCCACGCACAGTTGCATTGTTAAGGTCTCTCAAGAGTATGTCATACTTGCATAGGGCACTAGCTCGGCTGAATCGTAACGCGTTTTAAATGCAAATGATGTAAGCATACATGGATGTGAGCAGGTATTTTACCACGAACTTTCATAGGCGCAACCAGTTTTCAGTTTGACTTCATGCGTGTATCCATGAGGAGCTGTTAAGAGGCCAAGTAGTTTTCCTGTTGTCTTTTGTAAGCACTTGTTTGTCTTTTGGATTACACACAGAACCTGCTGTCATTTTTACTCATCGTAAGGACGTTGTAAGGATCAGTTCTATAAGTTTCCATCACAGAACATGTTCTTAGTAGTTGTTTATATAAATGATAAGATCAGTGATTGGTTCTGGCTGGACGTTTTTGTCTTTTAGTGTCCAGTGATGTAGCACGGGCTTTAAAAGTACCGGAGAAAGTAGATTGTGTGTGTATGTGTGATGAGTGGAGAGCGTGTCTATGCACCACACTATCAAGTGGAAATGACTTATCGCTAAGCAAAGTTTCGCGTCTCACATGCAAAAATAAATATCTCAAGATTTTTGACAGCTAGACGTTCGATAAACTGTCTCTAACCCAGTGGAATAAGCCACATTATGAGGGACATAAAAATTAACCCAGTAATGGTAGTATTTAACAGGAGCATCCCTTGTAATCAGTCACAATAGATAACCTCAAGACGGCTTGGGAAGCTTTAAGGCGTAAAGCGTGCTTCCATGGAGGTCATTTGGGATTATTTTTAATTGTTAATCGATAATGATTAAGTGAAACTTGTTGGAATGATTATTGTTACTTCTAAATCAACGGAAATGTACCATAAACTGGACATGTGTCCTAGTCCTACATGAACGGCGTGAAAAGATTACGTTTAGTGAAACATTTTCTGGTCAGTAGCTACTGGAGTGATAAGAAAAATCCCAGGATTATTGACTCATTATCCACAGTTATAGGTCATAAGGTTCATCGTTCTTTAAGTTTTGATGGGGGCAAAGGGTTCGTCGTCATACATGTGTTCCTTCAGCGCACGTTCACGGGTCTAGTGCCCATTTACAATGAGCATGCTTACGCAGACTGTAAAGTTCTGCTCCTGATGAACATATATTGGGTGTAAAATCACTTTCCAAGTGAACTGAAAACAAGAATCCTCCCTGGTAAACCGAAGGAAATGCCCGGTTGCATTGAGCAAAGGAAAGCTGATTACTAACTCGTGAGTTCCTGTCAAGTGAAACGTGAACAGAGAATCACTATGAAGGTTACATGTTAGGAAACATGAGACAATCTTTCTGCTTCCTTGAACTTGGGAATCATATCTGGTTGCAGTTTTACCTGTCCTGAGGGCATGTTTATGGTCAAGTGGATGATTTAATAGACTTAAGAAAATCCTTCTGTCCATGCTAACATGATTAATGATTACATATGTTGTCACCAGCTTCACTGTAGATTTTGAGGAGATGCGTAGACTTTATACTAAGTAATTTAGAATTGCATAAACCATTCTTAGTGAATAGTATTTGGGTCTTATTATGACTTATTATTGAATTCATGCCTCAGACACGGCGAGTGGTGATTGCAGGGATGTCTTTTACCTCCCCAGCTGTAACTTCCCACACCATTTTATGCGTTTCATATTCACGTGTCTAGCATATTAATCAACACCCAATCAGTCTGACGAGAAGAGCTGGGTAGACAGTTTTCTCCTATTTGAGTGTGTATAAGTAATTGATGTATTTCCAATTTAGCGACCCTCCGCAGGAGGTTGAATGGCTATGAACTTGCAGGGCTTCATTCAAGCTAGAGTCAAAAGGATTAAGATAAGAATGCAAAGACTCACTTTATTACTCCCCTGTTCATGCTTCCAGCGGAGCATTAAAGGAAATTTTCACGTGATAACTGTGAGAGAAGGAAAGCAGAGGTTCGGTAATGCAAGTAAGTTGAAGGGATGAATGAAATGTTTTAAGTACGAGAAACCTTGCACGTGCAAGTGTAGGTTCATTGGGGTTCAGATAAAGAACTACGATACCTCCAACCGCCTACATTTGCAGTCTGTTATCATGAGAAGCATCGCATGCTTTACGCAGGTTGGTAAAAATCTATGGACACCAAATGTGGTCAGGGAACACCGACAGCGGCTAGGCCGTGAATATTAAATGCGTACCAACATGTGCGTCCGTTCGTTCGCCGCGAAGGACTTACCATGTGTTTGGTAATTGGACAAATCTTGTTCCAGGGGTATAGTTGTAGGAATTTTCTGTCACTAAGCGAATGATGCAATAAACATCGTCTATGGCCAGGCGGACTCACGTCTTTGAAATGAAGGTCCTTAAAACCACAATTGCTTTTTTGCAGGTCATCATTGTAATTGAGAAGATCCAGACGGTATAAAATGGGGAAGAAATCCGCGCGGGACAGTGATCAGAACTCGCCTGAGAGTCAAGCTCTGCAGGGTACTAACAGCCAAGTAAGTTACGCATTTTAAATAACATTCAAGAAACTATTCAATGCACCTACCAAGATGGTGTACCTACCGAACTGATTGCATTATTCTTTATTAAATCTTGTCTGTCTGCAAAATGGACTCTAAACATGCGGTGCATTATAGCATGTACACAATAATTGCAGCGGATAAGAAAATTGCAAGCAGCGCCCCAATTTTCAAAAAGGAATGTGTGAAACGTCACAAGTCTTTACTTTATCAGCTAATTTTTCAGTCAATCTTAGAAGACTCATGCATTATTTATGGCTGTACAATTACTTTTCATGAGTCTGTAAAATTGTATAATATCCTCTGGACTTGATACGATAGCGTGCAAAAAAATCCCAGACTCATCAATGCTATTGTTGATGGGAATTTCAGCGAAATAATGAGCCGGTTCAGTTGAAGAAGGAGCTGGGACTGTTGGACGGAGTAGCAATAATCGTGGGTGTGATCATTGGAGCCGGAATCTTCGTCTCTCCTAAAGGAGTTTTGCTCAGAGCTGGATCCACGGGCGCAGCCTTAATTGTATGGGTGCTGTCTGGCTTGATGTCCATGGTGGGGGCACTATGCTATGCCGAACTAGGTTGGTTTTATTATAACTTTTAAAAGGTTCCATTTAAAAAGTAGGATGATTTTACTTGTGTGCCAAAAGGCGCATGAAGCTAGTCACAGAGTACTGGTGAGATCATGACCGGCTGAAATTGATGTTTTGTCGTCCTATTACAACATAAACGACAAACACAATGAGTACACACTGTTCATAAGTGTGTGTGCGTGTCCTTCCAATGCCAAGCAGCTTGTTATGCTCATGTCGGCTCATACTTTATATTTTGATAAATGTGAAATTGATGAATCTCTCACCGGTAACGACGAACTGATGCCTCCAGTTATGCCTTATGTGAGTGTGTGTTGGCGAGTGCGTATGACAACGAAGGCTAGTAACATGATTTAACTCTAGTGTGTATGTCAGCTGATTACTTATGCCAAGAGTGTGCAATAAGAATTAGGCAAGTAGTTGGACTGAAATATCTAATGCGTGTGTCTGTATGCAATTTCCATAGGAACTATGATACCTAAGTCGGGTGGAGATTATGCTTACATCCTGGAATCCTTTGGTCCTCTACCGGCATTTTTGTACCTGTGGGTTGCCTTGGTAATAATTGTGCCCGCAGGGAATGCTATTTTAGGCCTCACATTCGCATCCTACATCCTACAGCCCTTCTGGCCCGAGTGTGACCCACCAGATCTCGCCGTGAGACTCTTAGCCGCTGTTGTAATAGGTATGGTATTGTTATTGTTATGTGTCCTGTACTTTAATTGATAAATGCATAAAGTCTCTACTACTAGGACTGCTAATGACCGCAAATAGGCAAAGACTTTTGCTTTACGAGCGAGCGAACTAGATTCTAGTGGGGACAGCGTGGAGTAATAATAAATGTTATGGTTAAATGGCAGACCGGATGATACTGAAACTGATTCAGGCGCGCGGAGAGAGGGTCTTTGATGGCGGTGAATCTCCATTCATGAGCCCTTCTGTGTGACATTATGACTTTTTTATCTGCGTCTTTAATGACAGCTTTGACAGCTTGACTCTAAATTAATCTAACAGATCTGATGAATGTACGTGAAATGGACGATAGTAATGTTTCGTATGGTGGCACGAACACATTTCTTTTGTACGCACTCTTTAACAAAGTGTAATGCATAAGTTTCTATTGTACGTCTTCCCATCCTGTGTGTAGCACTACTGACGGCCATCAACTGCTACAATGTTAAATGGTCCGCCCGACTCCAAGACATATTCACCAGCATGAAGATGCTCGCTTTGATTATAATTATCATCGCCGGCGTGGTAGCTCTTTGCATGGGCACCACAGAAAACTTGGCTGATCCTTTTGAAGGGACTGAGCAACGGCCCGGTGAAATTGCACTTGCATTCTATTCAGGCCTCTTCTCATACGCTGGATGGTGAGTGCTCTCTTTACATATTATGCGCGCCATTTTAGCAGCAATTATTGACCAATGAGCCACACTATTCTACGGACCCCAAGCAGCTTTCCAATTTAAGCCAACATTTAAGACTGATTTATGACTTCGATACTTATTGTCATTCACACTGTTCCCATGATATGTGTGAATGAAACTTATCTCTCAAGGGCAAGATGATGTGAAACATCCGCGCAACTTTTTGCTAGCTTCTGGTCAAAGTATCACGTTTTGTTATGGTGCGATATGGCACCAAACCTGGGACATGGCTGAAAAATGGAGTACAAATGAAGTCAGTATCAATGCAGGCTCCAGAGGCTATCGCTAATTTGAAGATAACGCCAGTTTTCTAACCTTTAGTTTGCCAACCTGCGCAATTATGAAGTTGTCAAGGGCAGTGCTATTAAGTTAATTTGTCTGTCTGATTTTCAGGAATTATCTCAACTTTGTCACAGAAGAAGTCAAGGAGCCCAATAAGTAAGTAAGCAAACAAATTTAGCGTCGGCCCTGAGATTGCGGGGGCAATGTTCAGATTATACTGTAATCGAGATATACATCTGTACTATTAACATAGGAATGTACCACGTGCCATTTGGATCTCCATCCCCGTCGTAACAGTGGTCTTCACTTTGGCCAACGTGGCTTACTTTGTTGTTCTGACAAAACTAGAAATCCTCAACTCGAATGCCGTCGCTGTGGTGAGTTGTGCAATATGATATGCGACCTCATGTACGTAACTACAGTCCTTGACATTGAAATTCGCTTACATTGCTCTTCTAGACATTCGGAGACCGACTTTTAGGGGTCATGTCCTGGATCATGCCTGTCTTTGTCGCTTGTTCAACATTTGGAGCGTTGAATGGTTCCATCTACGCTCCATCCCGCTTGGTGTTCGTAGGAGCACGAGAGGGCCATTTACCACGTGCCTTGGCTCTCATCAATGTAGAGACATTTACCCCGATTCCAGCACTTATATTCCTCGTAAGCCTTCCTCATTCCAACTATCTTCACTGACTGAATGACTTAATAATTAATCCTGTTGAATTTGCTTTATAGGGAGTGCTGTCCATCGCTATGCTCATTGTGAAAGACGTGTATGTTCTCATTAATTATTCATCATTTGTGGAATCCTCGGCGTGGGGCTTGTCTGTGGCAGGGCTTCTATACTTGCGTTACACACAGCCTGACTTGGAGAGACCGATCAAGGTACATAATTATTCAGCTTCATAATTGAAATTGTAATTTTCCTGCGGTATTACAGTAAGAGTCATAGGCAATATAAGCGCATCCAGACTCATTAAGTCGTGCACACTTGTTGCGTTCATCTTGGGATGGTAACTGACACTGGCATAAGAGATTAATCCGACTTACGTTATTTATTGGATCAGATCGTAGCCAAGGTCTCGTAGTGTGTCTGCATGCAGGGCATCCAATTCAGGGTGCGGTATGATGAGGAGTGAAGTGCGTATAGATATGCGTGCATTCTCAAGATCCTGGAGTTGGAGATTTCAATCTTGATGAGGATTAATTTGCTCCTGGACCTAATTATTTCTTCATCGTCATGTCAACTCGGAAATATGTGCACCAAGATGGATTAAATAGAGACGTGAGATTTGCTGGGGCTGTATGGCTTAAACTTTACGCAACAGTATAGTCCCAAATTCCCGAGCATTCAACAGCTCGATTCACTCTGATGCAATGTATTCACGTGCTGGATTTTAAAAGTCAGACAGGAACCGGTTAAATGCAACACTGAGGATTTTTATAGATTCTCACTACTTAATGATTGTGTCGTCAGAGTTTTGTGAAGATGAATCCGTTAATGAAAATTCTAATAATTTATCTCGTCTGGTTTACATAGGTCAGCCTTATCTTCCCCATTTTCTTCCTGTGCATCATTGCGTTCCTGATCACGTTGCCGATCGTGTTGAACTCGGCAGGTGAAATCGGCGTGGCAATTATCATGGTGGCATCAGGGATCCCAGTTTACCTGATTTTCATCTACTGGGAGAACAAGCCACGCTGGTTCAAACGTTTAGGAGGTAAGCCCATCTCATTCATTCTAGAAGGACAGACTCTTGATGCAGTCATACAAAGGCTTTGCCTGTAAACAAATAGTCCACGAATGACAGCCTATCAACTGGGTTACCATTGCCCTCCCTACATTTACAATAGGAACTTGATAATGTGTAGTGTGGCTAACTTGTAATTATTTTGATTCTGTGATGTACACGAGTGTGTTTATTGATGGACATGCTTGCGGTCTTCTCACCATACATTCTCACTGTCCACGGAATCAGCTGTGCCTATCTTTGTCTTTGTCACAGACACAGTTTACACGCACACTGACACATGGTCATAAGAGAGATGTAATATAAGCTGTTGTAATTATCATTACGACCAATTAATTAACCCAACAGTTGTGATGCTCTCACATTCCTTTTGTTATTACTCCACACTCGTGTAATGTGCTTATGATTACTCCTTTACGTGACTGATACATTCTCGTTTGTTCTGTCTTTACTTTTATTACAGCGCTTGGTACGTCGTCATACTATGATGATGACGATGGTGAGGACGCGCCGCTTTTGTCCCACAATAATCCACGTTTAATCCTTCCCCTAAATGCGTCTGAGAAGGAACGCTCGCGCTCTAATAGCTTGTCCCAAACGCCATAATTATTACTTAACGTCTGTTCTCTCTATCTGTGTAACTATCCGTTATATTATTGACAACGACAACTGTACATAAGCTGGCCTACTATTCCAGTCGCTCTGCTTTCAAGTTTCGGTCCCTCTACAGGACTGCGGATGATCGAAACAAATGGCTAGTGTCCGTGTTGTCATGAAAATCCGCACGTAAACAAGTTATGAATGCAGCGTTGATTCCTGCAACAGTGTACGAATCCTATTTGCTACCTGAATACAATGTATGTCCTGTGATAATGTTAGCGAGCTTTCTGATCAAGTCTTTCAGGTTAGTTAGTTGATGATATTATATTACAATTCATTTGAATTGTCAGTTAAGAAAGACGTTATAGGGATGGCTAACGAAAGCCATCTAATTACCGCTACGTTGGCAGATTCGTGTGCAAGTGAACATGCAGAGTCACTTTACAGTCTAGTTTGAACTTAGTTTACACTTTAGTTGTTTTAGTCAAAATATTATTTGTTACCACATGTCCAATCGTGTGTATATTGTTGCCTTTCGCCTGTTCTCACGTGGAAGAGACTGAGTACTTGTAAGATTTTTGCCATTTTTTTTAGCGTGTAATGTAGAAGGAACTGCTTTGAAATAGAATTAAAAAATAATACATTTGCTCTCACTAATTGTGTAATCTGCGCATTAATTTGTCCGTTCAAATCTTTCGGCTTCACTTTCTCATGCTCTGTGTAACTTCTGCGTCCCAGCGTGTCCTATTGGAAATGACCGACTAACAATGACATCTACAACGCACCCTCAGACGAGTGCTGACATGTTTGTACAGACCTTGTAAGTGTGACATATATTTTGTTAATACAAACGAAAAATCTATTAATGTCACTCCTGCTTCATTTCTTGCTGACGCTGAATGAAAATGGTAAGCTATACAACAACTATGGTATTCACGTCACTCTGCTCCATTGGTTTTGATTTTTGAATTGAGAATGTCCTAAAAATGAGTATTGACATAATGTGTGTATTTTTACAGCGAGTTTCGACCGGAATAGCGCACTGTTCTTCAAGGGCGTCCTGGAAGGAAGCTCAAACAACGATAATAAGGATCTATAAGGGACACTGGCTCACAGACCAGCGATCGTCCTCACGTCCGGTGCATGTTCTTCCATTTTAGCATTGGTTACTTTTCTATGCATTTAATATAAATCATGTTAACCAAGACTTGTGTATTGTGTGTTCATGAGTGAGAGAGGGGTATAGTGTTGTGAATGTGGTGGTTGAAATACATATTAAAATAGTGAGAATTGGTACGTTTTAAATTGAAATAATTTTGGAGTCATTTGCTTGTTAGCTGTGACGGTTGTTGTAATGAGTACTTACATATATCAGCTCCGGGGAAAATCTCTCTATCCAGCCCATTTACTCATATTTATCTCACACAAATAACAAATTAACTACGAAATACTTAAATTTACGTACGAAATTTCCACTCCTAACGACATCCAAAATTACTTCGTAAACATTGAGTCCTTTCATAGAAAGCAGCCCTGTTTCCGTCCATATTTCTTATTGAACTCTGCTTGAATCCTGTCAAGTATACGATTTTGTTTGCGTATAGCAACTGTAGGCTTTTTACTCCTCTTCCTCTTTTTAATCCCAGGTCGGTGTACGAGGTAAGCGTTGTCCAAGATCATGAATTCGTAGTCCATTAGACAAAGTAAATAGCCCTGAAACAAAAACTTGACATTAGGACCCTCATTTGAATGAACAGCTGGATTGCAATGTGCTAGATGATAACAGACTGATTATTTACTTGACTCATTTTGTCTCTCAGACCTTCCCATGTTAGTCTTTCATCGTATAGAGGGTCTTGATTCGTCCCAATGTAAATAGGTTCCCAAACGTGAAATGGTCTTCTCCGCTTAGCAACGTGAAACACATTGATTTCATCCTGCCTTCGCTCGGCTCTGACCCAACTTGCATACTTCGGGACTTTATGACACTCAGGACAAACGTACTTGTGGAAAGGGACAGCCTTCTCATTTTCCAACAAGCTTTTGAGATCGCTTTTCGTGTCAGGCACCGGATACCCTTCCTCCACTTCAAATATCGGCATCACATAAATTTTCCGTTTGTCGGGTCGCCGCGAGACTGAATTCCCTCTCACTTTGACCTCATTCCGTATTACCATCTTGAGGAACTGAGGGATAATATTCAAACTTGGGTACAACTCCACATCAGACATTAGCACGAAATGTGTCGTTGCTTGCTTGCGGGCAAGATTTCTGGCAACGTTAACAGGGTACGATAGCTTCTTTTCTCGTCGAAATGACGGAGTTTCATCGTTGAAACTGGGTATGACGCTGCAGTCAACTGGAAAAAAAACATTATAGCTTGAATGTACTTAGAATATATAATAACAAGATTCACGGTTTATATAATAAACGCGACTAAATATATGCTTACTAGTTATGTTCTCCAACTGGGAGGGGTCTGGGACGTCCGTAATTGAAGTGTACTTCCGGTCGTAAAAAATATGAAAGCTAACCAACTCCTTAATCATTGGAGAGGTGCATTCTCTGAGGAAATTTAATCTTTTGACAGTCTCTTGAAAATCTGGACCCGGGGCATATAGTGCCATGGAAATCGGGCCCTCCCATCGTTCGACTAGTGGCACAAGATTGTCAAGGTAACGGAATTCACCATGTGTGGTGTAAGTTATAGACTCATTGCACCCAAAGCTCTTGGAGCCCGCAGCATAATTAAGATACACTGTATATGCATTGTGATCCAAAATCTTCGGACTCTTATCCTGAGGAGTCTCATATAACCCACAGTTAAAGTATGAATTATTCGGGAATATCTTCTTATTATCTTCACTCAAAAAGGCGCTGATGTAGTTCTCCGGTGTGCTTTCATACGGATCATCCATTGTGTGATTCCGTCGATACATTAATATACTAGTTGGCTCCACAATCACCGGCGTCGCCAATTTTATCTCCGTCGCACCCACCGCCGGCTTTGGAGTGCCATCATCAAGACTTCGAACAACGGTGTAGTTCAAGACAAATGTGGTAAGGGAGACGAAGGCTAATACGTACACGCAACTCTTTAGGTACATGCTCACTGCGAGGGACATTGAATTCAGACAAGAAAGATATTTTTAGGGAACACCAATGATCAGCACAAGAGCAATTATTGTGAAAATCCATCTTCCATACTTCAGAATTTCTCAGTTGGTATCTTGAAAATCTTACTTTGACTCACACATTACACACATGAACATGCGCAGCACAAATCTTCAAGTCTCCTGATCGGGCCCTTGTGAAGCACAAATGCCACAACGAAGGAACGATGTTCTGCTCATGTTCTTCATTAGATCCATACGCCTTGGGCATCATATGGAAATCCGCCTCACTCTCATACAACCCCCTCTGACATGTCCTCAGTCTTCATAATGATTTCCTGCAGCTCAAAGGACACTGGAATTAGAATAGAAATTTGATTAGATCAGTTCCTATAGGACATCCTATGCCAAAGACCCCGTATGCGACTAACTAAAAAATCTCGAGTGCAACTTATATGCCATATGAAAATTGATCCTTAATAAATACTTGGATGTAATTAAAACCTCATGTGGCCTTGCCAGTCTAGGGTTTAATGCCCACAGTGACGCTGGGATAACTTCATACTCTGGCAATCCATTGTTTATATGGAGAGTGACAATACTGAGTGTAAGGCCATTGAGCCATTGTTAATGATACCATAAAATCCATTGCTGTATTGTCGACATAGATACTCATAAGAGCAAGGGTATCAGCAAGTATTATAATCACTGACCATCAGATAGATACGGCACAGTGCGGAAAACTCCAGGAAACCGCTCAAGAGGTCAAACCGACTCTCGTCTTCGAATTTGTAACAGCAGATTGATGTGAGTTGCTTCACTGACGTTGCCGTCGGCATT
>JAQIWI010001541.1:0-15864 GCA_034698825.1 Deuterosminthurus bicinctus
GAACTTAACGGCCCTAGCGGAAATAAATACCCCTTTTCTTACTCCTACGACGACTACCGTTAACATACAATGCTATTTCAGGTCGATAACAACTTGTTGTGCGATTGCACTACACAGCAGATTCTCACTATTTCACGGTAATCAACTCGGTAATGATGGCTGTCGGGAGAGAAAGCTTTTACTTGCTTTCACCCTTTATAGTAATGAAGCTCCAAAGATGAGCATCTCCTCCCTTTTCTTTGTAAGACGCTCAACGATTGGTTTGGTACAAAACTTCCTTATTGCACAAATATTTACATGGCTGAATCAACGTTTCACGTGCACAACCATATGTCGCATCTTTCCTACTAAATGAGCTGTGATGTAAGGGCTTGTTAATTAGCGGTCTTTGGTATATTTTGGAGACTGTAATCCATATGGCTTCACCTTCGTCAAATACTTGTGGTATTCAGACTAGCATCTAGATTAATTATAGAATACGCTTATGGGGGATCTAGCTGAATGACGATGTCAGTATCTTTGATGAGTATGCATGCAAAATTATCCCTAATAGCGTCGGGCCTTTGATATTTATTGTGTCATCTGAATGCTCATGCACTGACACATAAGATAAGGGAGCAACGGAGCACGAGTAAATCCAATTAGTTCCAATTTAATTCGTAGAAGATCCTATATTTTCCGATATACAGCGATACAGTTATAGCATGATCAAGATTTTCATAAGTCTTTTCAGTATTTAGCATGGATGCGATAGTTGTGAATGGGATACGACTTATTGAATGTGAATGATAATGAAAGGAAAACATCAAGTGGCTTTGAAGAGATCTCAGTGGAGCCGCGTGAAGTTTTATTGGCCATTTATAGCGCTACTGAATCATCCCATATTGGTATAGCAGCAAATTAGTTTTTCCTCGCCCTGAATGATTCACGGTCGCAAATATTAGAAGGAAACGGTCTGGAGAATTGCAAGGACATCATTATAACCATATGATGTGCGCTCGTGCCCCATATAAACCATCTTATACGAATTTTCTACGTGGACTCTGAGATGCAGTGAGTTTCAGGGATAAAATTTGAAAAAAATTCTAGTCGGATATACGGAACGAAGGGGCAGGTATAAAATGAAGCATTCAGTTTTAATAACTGTGAACGAACATGACATATTTTGATTCATAACTTTTGTAAATTAAAATGCTGTTGATAATGAGACAGCTTGCGGAAGAGTTATGGGAAATAGATGCATTGGAATAATTACTAAACGTAGGGCTACTGTTTTCTAAAGGTTTCAGTCTTCTGCGTTCCTTAAATAATTTGGAATAAATCATATTCGCCCACCATTATGGCTTTTTTATTGCAATGCTTGGGAGCATTTGGTGAAAGAATCGCTTTTTGAGCGTAACACTCTGCAATAAAGGAGGCTATGATAGTTTTTCCAATAAAATCTTTGCTTTGTTCAGGCGAAAGTTTTGCAAGCAAGTTTAAGTTTGCTTGTATGCTACAGCTTGATTTCTAGGGTACAAAGAAGCGTTATATAGTGTTGCTCCTGCAATCAGCAGGATAGTCTGCAGAATTAGATGAGTACATGTCGTTGCCAGCTGTGATACAGTGTGAGTGCATGGAGACATGTGATAGAGCCTCAAGATGTTGTGCCTGAATCAGATGGCAGTCTGTATGGTAGTCTTGCTGGAAGTTCTTAAGTGAAATAGCGGAGTTGCACAAAGAAAGTGGAGCGGGGTTAGATCCAAGAGCAAAAGTATTGATTGTTCCAGCAAAATGACCTTTTTTTTCATTTTACACAGAGGCATGCATCCGGGGTCGACATGGTGACCATATCACATACACACAGACACAAGAACTTGTTCCACAAATCACATTGACTTTGATGACGATGGACATTATGCTCCGTTGATGGCATGCCTTTGACTTTCTCAGCCTTCCGTCTTCTGGTTTTCCAGAGTGGAGTAACGGATTGCTGGGTGACATTCATTGAGCCATGGGGAGCTAGAGCTTACGTAACTTGGTTTGTGGTCTCTGCATTTGCACTCCCATTACTCATAATTGGAGCGAGCTATGGAGCGATATGCGTGAAAGTAGTCAGCTTCAGTTTACCCTCTGAGCCAAAGGATTCATCAATGAGGAAACTGAAGAGCAAGAAAAACTATCCATTATCATCCTCGTCAGACCGCCATGGGGAGGCTGAAATGGATTACGTGGAGGAAGTCCCACTTCAGAAGGTTAGTAACATGTGTGCATGTGCGTTTTTGACCTCTGTGGTAAAGCGGCATAGCTTTGATATGATGGAAGTCTTTGTTAGCACAATGAATTCGTTTAATTTTCTCTTTTCCCGTCCATTCAGTCTTTGTTGTAATTACTCAAAAACTCACTACCCTACGTGACCTACTTTCCCTAGATTATTAATAAAATTTGTATAGCTTTATTAGTCGTATGAGCTCATTCGAAATGGCGTAAGAGTTGGCAACTATGAAGATTAATCTATGTATATTCTACTTTCTACTCTTACCCAGGCACTCTCAGTCTCATATTCGTGAGTTAAAAGAAAGTCGTTCGTATTCTGCTGCTTTTCGCTTCCTTTTTAGAAGGTCTTCAGTAAAAAAAATGCAGGGTTAATAGGAAATCCAAAGATATTAATAATTATTTCCAAATAGTATCGATGAATTTGGAATGAGCCAGTAATATTTGTAACCACAACAATGATTGATAGCTCAATGAGACGTGATGAATAAACAGAGGGTACATTTGCGATGAAAGGCTATAGAACACGCTTCTAACAATACATAGCAGAAGTTGGTGGTACCGGAGCCCCATCAAGTAAATTACATGGACTTGTCTCGTTCAATCTGTGCTGCTAATGGTGCACAAAAATTGGTGAGGGTGTGAAAGGAAATGGGATTCTAATGAGATTTACAAGCTTGCTTTCCGAAATTGAAATCGTTGAGAAAATCTGTAGAGTTCGGGAATAAGAAGAGGCCGTATGTGAAGGGCGCCACGAAAGAGGAAGAACTAATAGTAAATAATAAAAGCATTGGTGCAAACGTAGTTGACATTCTCGATTCTCTCCAGAGAAAATTAAATTATATGAAAGTAGTCGTTACTGAGAGCGGTATAATTGATTGAATACTAATACCTATAAATAGATTTCCATGGAGAGAGCAGCTTTGAAGCGTCAAATTAGTCAGGCAAAAATCAAGACCCTCAAGCTAACTCTGGTTGTCGTCATCTGCTTCTTCGTTTGTTGGGCTCCTTTTTGCGTCACTCAACTCATCATGGCCTACTGTCCTGATACATCCGGTAAATAATAATCGGCTCTCTGTTGAAGCAGCTTCTCATTATTTTGGCAATGCATTCCATGATGATACTGACATTTCTAACTTTCTCATTCGATTTTCCTTGCGAAAATTTAATTATAACGCGTGATTGTCTTTTTAAAGCTGCAAGTCAACCTGTGACCGTCATACTCCTCTTGCTAGCATCCTTGAATGCATGCACGAATCCTTGGATCTATTTGGCATTCAGCGAGTCACTATTCAATCAACTTAGGGTAAGAATTTCCTCATACTCCGCTATTCAAAAGTTTAGCTCATTCTGTGAAAATCAGTTAAAAGTTTTGTGTCTTGGATGGGAACGCAGGGAAGAGACTTAAAACTGACGAAAATAGCTACTTGCATAAGTACGTGGAGACCTTGTCACCCCAAGGTCTGAAGTGATGAGAAAATAATAAAGGATGCATGTGACTTTTACTTGGGCCCGCGCATGGTCATTCTTTCTGTTTGGGAGCCTCAATGCACATAATAGACAGTTTGCCGAAATCAACGTAACACAAACGTAACGCGCGTAAACGTGTAAATTCCTATGGCAACACATGTTAAAATTATGTTTACGCTGACGTTACGTCGTACCGATGAGCAAACTGCCTAATATGTAGTCTTAATTTGTGCGAGCTTCAAATGGAATGCGGGAAAGTGTGTGATGGTGATGAGTTTGATAATTAGTGGCAACTTGGATGAGCACTATGTTTATATTCCATTGTCTCACGTAACAATAGCACGGTACCTTCTGCAGTGAGGAGTTGGATGCCAGGTTTTAGATTGTGGCTCAATCAAACTGCTACGCCTTGCTCTCAGACTGGGCTTGTATACAGCTTTCATTTAAGTTCCTAGTTGGTCTCAAAGCAAATCAGTCGTCAGCTGTGTTTCTTGTGTATTTGAATACATTGTAGACGACCGTTGAATTTCATACATTTTCCAATGTCACAGGTATGTCTTGGCTTTGGAGTCGGCCGTGGTTCAGATGAGGAAAGCATAGGAGATGAGAATGACTGTCCGGATCCTGGTAAACGGAAACAACCGAGAATCGAGCATATTGATATTGCGAGACCACAGCAACTTATATGGAAAGGACATTCTTCCATGGACAACAGGGGAGATGACCGAATTCAGCCAGAAACTAAATCTGACATTCTTTAACAAATATGTTATCAGCTTCTTATGTCAATGTTTCGTCATACTCATAATCCTCTTTCATGTTATAGTAATTCCTGTTTATAAGTACAGTATGTATCCTTCCGTTGTTCTAAGGAACAAAAGTGTTGAAACGAGGCTAATCATTAAAACATGTACCCATTGATTTCAACAACACGAATAGAATCTATTTTTCTGTACAATTTTCATAACGTCCTCATTCCTTGACTACATACGAATTCAACCCTCTTTATTACTGTTTTATATGTTGACGTAAAAAGAAGGAACAAGAACATCAAGGAACATCATCATTGTACTTTCCCATAAATCCTTTATGGACAGGAGATGCTAGTTTTGTGAGTGTAGGATGGTTATTATTATTATTGTTGTTCAAGATAAAGCTAGCTTTTATGAAGCCCTTCAGATTGATATTGAGGTGAGTATTCTTGGGAAGATGTAAAGGAAGAACGCACAAGGATGTCAACATGGTTTATTGGTCAGCATATAGGAGTGTCCCTTGACATATCTGTATTTATGGTGCTATGCATGTTTGATTTACTACAAAATGATGTGTACGTGTAAAAAAACAAATAAAAAATAAACAGGCACACAACGATACTCCCTCTTTTTGCAGGGTGACCCAGTACAAATGATATAATTATGATGATTCGTACTAACTCAATCCAACGGCAATGTTCCCATTAAGATGAGAAAACAATCTGTAAGTTTGTCTGCCAAGTTTTGCGGTGTACAGAGGAAATCCAGCTTTGCTCTTATTATTTGTGATCCATTCAAATCATGTATAATGCTTGTATGTGAATGAGATGATTCTGAAGAAACGAGTTGTAATTGTATGGAAAAATAAAGTCAGGTGATAAAGCCATAGTATGCTTGCGTTGTTCTCAAATGCATTTGTTGGAAGAATATAACACTTAATTAATTCTTACTTTTCAGCTGAATGTGTAAGGTCTCTACTACAGGCAAAACATTAAATTAGTAACAATTTAGATTACTATGCATGCGGATTCATGAGGACGTTAAATACTGTGAGAACTTGCTGATCCATGAAGGCAAAAGACTTACAGTACTCCTTACACGTACAACGGACCAGCTCAGGGACACAGGCTGGTGATTTCGATACACTCACAAGCATAATGCATACAATATACCCAACTAATACGGAAAGGATTTGGACTATAAACATGATTAAGTATGCTTGCATAATGAGCATAATAGCAGCATAAATGCCATGGAAGGAATGGCGGCAGAAGGTGTTATCAGTAAAGAAACCCGCAGCTCTACGACTCTTTGTGAATAGTGGGATAATTGTGAACCGTTTATTTTTCAGCAATTCGAATTAGTTGCACTTCGGTTATGTAATTATAACCTGTGGGGATTTCATTTTTTACTCCCCTGTGAGAGATGTTCTTTATGCTTCCACTTTGCACCAACTCTCGCTTGGATGCTCCTCCATCGTCTAGGTAAATCTTATGAAGATTACACAAGCAAAAGCCCAAACGATGCTCATAAACTTTGTACGTACTTCTACTAACTTAACATTGAGGAATTCAAACATAGAATAATGCAGAGGTAATTCGCGAAAGTTAGCCGATTGCGTCTTCGTGCACCACTACTGGAGAAAAACGGGGCCTTTCTTCATCTCATGCATGGCGATTTCATTCCCACCTTTATTGTTTCAATTTCAACTTTGTTACAGATTCGAAAACTACTCTCATATAGCGTTACCGCAAGGTCAGAATTGTGGTGAGACAGTTAGCATCCGTTAAGATCCTCTGGTACGACCATGAAGACGAGAGCAGATGGCAGAAAATTGGATTTCATTGGCTCAATTTTCCATGCCTTTCCAATTTAATGTTTTAATGCGAAGCTTAGCCAAGTATGCAAGTAAAATTATAGAAGACGAACTATGAGGAAGTTGCTAGACAAATTAATTCAAATGAAACCGGTAATACTATTTACAGATATGCAGTCACAATAATAATAATTACCACTGACCTGCGTTCTTCATCCGAATGAGAATCAGGGTAATGATCTTGCTATCACACAGTGTTATAAACCGCTTGGATCCATATGAATGGTGTAGCCAGAATTCATGTTGAGATACTGTCACAGAGCCAGACAGAAGTCCACAGGGGAAATGAAGATTGTGTTATGACACAGTGTCCCCGAATCCCACAGCGTGCGATTCTGTCTTGAGAGTCTTGACAAATCAGTGAACCAGATCTCTACATTACTGTTATCAAAACTGTCATAGATTTTAAGAGGCCGGTGTTGTATTAATTGACACACTTGAGATCATGGTACTTACTGTCTCTTCACGTTTGAGTACTTTATACGGTCGATTGCTACCAACATAAACATTCCATACCTTTTCAACGAGTACAGCAACTCTGTCTCGCGTTTCAATCCCACTGCCTTGGCAAACAACAGCTGCGAATGACTTGCGCTTGAAAGAAAGTTCAAGAAGAAGATAAATATCCCTCCGATGGGGAACAGGATAGTCGCGTTAGCCGGCGAGAATATTTAGGTGTAGGTTGGTTGGTCGACACCCCCTTGGAAACCCCCCGCCTCGTGATCCCCCTCGGCACCCACACACACACACACTCTCACTCACCAACGTCCACCTCCAGAGATATACCGACTATCCTGTCCACCTCCTGGAGGACATTTTCTACTCACACAGTTCGAGTTCGAACCCACTGGATCCCCCATATTCATGGCTCTGATCATTGCTCTGCAACTCTCACTTGGAATGTAAAGCTTGCATCCTCGTATATAAAGCTCCACTGAGTTAATCAAAAAACGCTTGACGTAGCGATGATGATGACGTGGCGATGGAAGTGTAGTCATCGCCAAGAAATCACTAAGAAGCAGCCCACTACAACGAACAATAACAAAAGAAAACATCATTACACTTACTCACATTCCATCACAACTGGCAGCGTACATACCTGCCTATCGCCCACCAGTGCTTTACTCATACCAAGAACAAAAAAACATTCCTCATGTCTTACAAAATCCACAGAAATTTCCAAAATCAACGAAACCCGTAGACTGATACTTCGCAAACTAAACTACAGACACTTTCACCTTGACATAAGGGCGCTGCTCACAGTCCTTCCTCATCGATTGACATTGCCGAAATCCCAGGAAACCACCGCTAAAGACCACTTATGCCTGCTGACATAAACAAGTCAAAATGGGAGACACCAGAAGCGACTGATTTCAAGAGTCTCGTTTTTAAAAAACGCGACTAAACACAGACTCATGTTTTTCTTTGTCATCCCATTGAGAGTCCGTTTCCCCCAAAACAGAATCATAGTTTGATGTGATTGATTCGAGTGGATTCCCAAAAATTTCACACATATATAGACATTCACGATGATGTAGTAATTTCTCGTAGAATCCCATGCCGATCGCAGATATTCCAAGACACCATCTAAAAGATCAAGTTTATATGTAGCGTGTAAGCTCGTTGTATCACAAATGGGTGGTGCAAACTGTGTTCAGCATTAAACCTTTTAGAATAAATTCAACATATTGTGCGAAGTGCAACAAGAGAAGATTTTATGAGCAATGCATAATTTGTTCTGGCAACGCAATACATGCTCATTGCTTGCATGCCAGAATACATTGAGTACGTACATTTGTTGTTCCCGGAATATATTGTCAATAGAAAGAGCAAGTTCAAAGTATTGTCTGAGCATTTTAAATCATAACCATCTCTCTTAAGGTGTGGCTGTCTTTGCCTAAGTGGAGAAAAATACATGTTAGAGCAAGTACTGAACTACAGAAGAATATTGGTGATAAATTTTGGGGTGTAATTTGTATGGAAAACAGTCATGAAGAATAACCATCAAGTTGTAAATAATAAGGACCAATGTAATCCATTTTGACATCTAACCTGTAACAGAATATCACAGAATTAGAGATTCGGATGAATAGAGATGCAAAGTTGTTTTCATACACCGAGAAAGTTATTGGAAGTCATTCCATAGTCCATGTACCTTACTAGTTAACGTGTATTGAGAGAATTAATTCGCGTGTGCCATCCGCTGTAAAATCTTCGATTAAGTGATACGAAATCTAGTCAGGAGAATTGTTGCCCACAAACAAGAATTTCAATGTTTGAGTCATTTACTACCAACCAATTAATAAGCCAAGTTTAACTCCACGAAATCTTCTACATATACTGAGGACAAGCCTATTGTAGGGCATTGAAAGTGGACGTAGTGACAGTTGGGAGCACCACTCACTATCGGCCTTCAACTTGACTCTGAGGTTCACTTTCCAAAAGATAAAGCTCGACGTACTTGCTCCATTCGTATACTAACAACTTTACAAAAGAAATTATCAATACCCTACAACTGACTTGTTTACTTCAGACCTGTTTTAGCCTTCTTCACTTTAATTATAAGTCAATTCAGATATATGGGCACGCATCCTCTCGTTATTCTTGAAGCGGCGAGCGTTTTTTCAGCAGGATGGGGCATGACAATTCCCATTATTCTGGAGCTTTTCGCTTACTAACCCACTGTATAATCTGTAGTAATTCTATTTCATCTCTTGTACATGTGTAGGAAGTGTCATTGAATGACTGACAGGCTGTGACTGCACTATTTACTTTAGTTGACAACAGTATAGAGACTAGAGACGAAGTCGATGATAGCTCGGAGAACGTTGCCTTGTTACAATAGCAGAGAGAATGACGTTGTCATGCCCCATCCTGGCAAAGAAATAAGCTCGCCGCTTCAATAAAACCACCGAAAGGATACGGTTCTGGAAAGACTGGAGGATATAATAACGACGACGGTGCGGTGGCGGTCTAATGATTTCCGTAGATATGATAGCCACCTTTTCATCTAGTTCTCACTATTCCCAATTCCCTTTGGCTTTGAATCCTCTCCTATAAAGTACAAGACAACATGATCTGGTAGTCAGTTCTTGGGAGGCTCATTGTTTTGACGGCGCCATTGATTTAGTAAGGCAAGTGTGTCAGGGATTTTCAAAGGTTCCTCCTGCCTACCTCCCGTAAAATTAAATGGACGAGGACATTAGTTCCTACAGCTGTGCTGAACAAACTCGTGCACGAACTTGGACACCGTCGCACACAAAGCCGGCAATGGTGGAGCATGAACCAGTCTAATTTACATTTCTGACAGATTCTTAAATCTAGCTTGAAATTTGCCTACGGCCGTCATCATCAGTTCCTTCCTGTCCCACGTTAGCAGTCAAAGCTTTCCTAAGCATGAGAAGTCCGTACTCTTTGACTCTCTCCACCTCTCATATACACACACAAACACTTACATACAGGGTTATGAGCTATGATTCTAGGAATTAAACCCCTTCTCCTGCATCAATGTGGATTAATGCGTAGTGTAAAACACGCACACACGCATACATGTAATACGGACGAAATGGGGGTGAGGCGACAGGAAGAATAGGATCGGGAGATATACGAGAAAAACCTGCCATAAAATGGGGATGGCAATGTCGCTGTTAATTACGATCAAGGTGGATTTTTATGTACGTGCATAGGATGAGAAATCCACTCCCTGGATCATTGTCGCTATAAGATCCTAATCGAATCTCATTCCACAGAATTGCCTGCTAATTGTGCAACAGCGAATACAGGGTGTATTTTATTGATAACACATATACAATAACAAAAAGCTGACGGTGGCAATTGTAATCATAGTAATAATGTGGAATGAAACCGGCAGGATCTTGCACTTCTTCCACATATGTTCATGCCTGGTCATATTGAGAAGTTTTGCACACAAACACAACAACTACAGCATGCATCTTCTGGTATGCACTTAGTGGTTGCGTGTGGAAGGAGTAGGGATAGTGTATGTAATACTGCTGCATTGGTATACATGTTGTGGTGATGAAGACGACGAGGCACCATGCTGGGTTTACAACCACCTGCATTGTAAGTCCAATTGGCTCATAAATGATGTACATTAAAGGAGTACTGCAGTGTGCTTCAGCAAGTTGGAAATGTCTGAAGCATTTCATCCGCGTCTCCCCGCACAAATACTGGCACCTCAGTCTAATTCATTCTTCATAGAACGCACGTAGTGTCCAAACTTGATCCTCATCATCAGGGGATTTTTATATACCCGCTGCATCGCGACACTAACTTTATTGAGTCTTCAATCCTGACGGACAAAACATCTCCTCTCAACCCAGTGCTAATAGCTACAAGTTAACTCACAGAGAACAAGTTGTCACCTGGACGGCAACTGTGATATTTCCCTTGTCGTTTTTTTTTCAAAGTCGCATCGCAGACTGCCTTACATTATCCGAACAGAAATATCCCGGTTGGTACACTAGGTATAGGGTTCAAAGTGTCAAAGGTGTTGAATATTTTTGGGAATCATCGGGTAGCCAAAGCAGTCGCCCAGGCAGTCATCATCGTAAGGTAAATAGGCCCTCTTGTTTTCTCTTAATTAACACATACCGAATGTTGCAAAATGCAAAAATTAGCGTAGTTGTTTCTACTGATCTTACGAGTCGCAAGGTTATACAACCCAGCGGCTAATAGCTCTGTGAGCTTGTACTCGAATATCTGTCGACGCAGCCTAAGCAATGCACACAATTTGTATACCGGTCCCACGGGACAAGCATCAGTGACCTTTAGTTTGCTATAGTAATTGGCTAGTGAATTCCTGAGCGCGAGGGGAAGCCCCTATTACACAACCTAGGGAAAGACATTCATTTGGAATCATTCTTGCCTGCGCCGCTGAGTGCCAAAAGCCCGCGGGAACGAGTATAGTGTTTTGCGTTGAAATCACTGCTCATCATTTTATGGGCTCTGAAAGTATTGGAGAAAGGTGCATGTAGCGGCACCCACTCACTAAAGCCTTCTATTGGGAGTGTGAGCGAGCCAAAGATAAGAACAAGAAAATCATTAGAGCAATTTGTGGGTGAATAGTGTGTAAAACAAATGGCATGGGATGCTCTTAAATTGGTGGAGGGGGCAGATTTACTGTGGGACCTGGAAAACATATAGCAGTTAAAAAACAATTGACTCGGCCGAGTACGCAAGCCTGCATGTACACAAACAGTACGAAAGGTATACAGTGGGATGTCAGCTGTAACGGAAGAAGGCGACCTTCTATGAAACGGTATCAACATGGCATCGTCTTCATTCATCCGCTAATAGCTCTCTGTCTACCAGCAGTAATAACATCAACAACGGGATGTATCCCGGAGGCGTATTTGAGAAAATAACCAGCTGTTTGAATGTGTGTGTTTATGAAACTCACTGCATGTGTGAGCATTCCTCTCCGGGATAAATTTTGCACGGTGACTGGTTGTGGGCAAGGAAGCAAATACAAATACACTAGCCATGGATTATGTGCGGCTTAAATGACCCATTGTAAGGAGGTAATGCCTCATTCTTGATATTACCCATTTACAGTAAAGAAATAAATTACACTTGTTCAAATATTCGTTAATGCTTACTTTATAAAAGTTCCATTTCCGCCCTCCTCCGCTGTCGAATGAGGATGGGCAAGTAGGAGAGAGAGCAAGAAGCTTCCGCCAAAACTCGATAGACTTGGACGACCTTTCGGTACAATTTTTTTCCTCTAATTTCCTGAGATGATGCCCAAAGTGTGCACTAGTGCCGTGATCATTATACGATCAAGGACATCATTGCCATTTCCGTCGTCCCTTCAGCAACCACATTGTCAGCAGAAGTCAGCGTCTGAGACTCACTCTTCTTCATCACTCTATTTTTGGCAAAAGCTCCAAAACTTGTAGAAACATGGAGAATATGCTGGGTGGTTGCATTTACAGAGAAGATGGTTATCGCCGGGCTACAGCTTTACTTAAGGGATATGATGGGAAAGTTTTGGCGCCATGTGCATCCCGTCCATGCATGTGTATACGGAATCTGATTCATGTGCGTGTAAATACTAAAAGTCTTATCATGATGTCTTATTGTGCATCTGTAGATTATGTGTGTTCATGGCGTAGTGAAGCTATAGTTTTACGGCCAGTCCTTTAGATCGCTTAGCATCTATGCAATGTCGCAAAGAGGCAGTACTGAGAACATACCGTTGCCTTCCACACCGGAATAACAGAGCGGTAAATGAAAACGTTTCCGCTTTAATTTGATTATGCTGGTATGTGTGCGTACTCACCTTCATGCGAACGTGTATAGCAAAGAGCCCAGGCGCCTTGATACGGTACATCAGAGCCATTCGAGACCTTGCTGCTTTAATCCCACCTATAATGATATAGTTAGGGAAAAGTATCAGAGGGAAGATGCCTCCATTATTTGGCTATAAGCTCATATCTAAGGCCTATAGATGGTTGTGGAATGTTGGGCAAATTAATATCATCATGAGGTTGTTGATGAAAGATGGATGCAAGCATGCATAAATGCTTCCGGAAATGTGCGATTTAACGGTCCTATCCAAACCTTTTTGCAGGTTAAAATTAAAGGAAGACGGATGAAGGGGGAGGCAACAGCAAACTCGTGTATGATCTGATTCTTCTTCGGAACTTAGTAAAGCAGCAGACCTGGTCGTGTGAGCGAAGAGAATACAGCGTGACAACTCCAAGGGAAAATCCTCCGTGGTGACATTAGTGGTGAGCAAAAACACGAGCACTTGCAAGCGAAGCAAGCTTCCTCTACACGAGTTTCACTTGTGTTTTTCACCTTCCGCCGTGACCTTTCGAATTTTTGTTTTGAAGGAACAGATTCACATGGACGTTGTAAATGTGTCTGTGTGCGCTATCGCTGGTGTTGATGTAATAGCAGCCTGTCCGCTGTGTGAGAGAAGAAGCGGTATCCGAGTTTATGTGTGAGTGCGTGTATTCGTAAACTATTATTGACTGTGGCCACAAATTTCAATTGCCACCGCCGCTCCCTACATTTCAACAGCGAAATTGTTTCTCTTCTTCCCTTTTGGTGCACTTTCATAGCAAGTGTGAGTGAGAAAGGGAGAGAGAGCGGAAACAACGGGACAATTTCCAAGTGGTTTCCCAAGAGCTAAACCACTACACTACTTGCAACAACATGGACTCACCTGGGACGACAATAATGGCAACAACAAAGGTAATTTTTTCTATCACAGTAATACGCCTTACGGAAATGGTGCGAATACTCACACTATAGCTTCACCCGTATGTGACTTGAATGGCATGCTCGTATCATAACAATCGTAATTATTATTATTATTACTATTACTACCGTCTTATTTGTAGCGGTAAATTGCTCCGCTCTCGTGACAAGTTTTGATAGCAAATCACCATTGGGTGCAACCGAGGAACAGGTTATTTCCAGTGAGAAAATTAGGAGTTGCTTTCAAAAACTCCAATACATGTGTAATCCAACAACTTAATACTCGCATGCCATGGAAAGACAATCATTCCATTGTGGAAAGATGGGAACTAGTTTTTTAATGCTCAATTAGTTTCTCTTTACTTCCGATTGGCCATTCCACCGTGTTTCATTCAAACCCGCTTGCGTAAGTATCCTCGTTATAGCGCGCATTCCAACCAGCTGCAGTTAAAATATAACACCACACGTAACTATACGTTCGTGCGCCTAATGGATTCCGGCATGTGGGAAAAGTCAGACGATATGGACGTTACTTTGCATCTTTATATGCATTGCACTCCTAATCGCAAAAATGTTACGAAAAAAACCGATGCAGAGAAGGAAGTGTACGAGATAATTAGCAGACAGGTTACAAAGACTGGCGACCGCGACAAGGAAGAGGGATTTTCCGGCGACAATTTAAGTGTACAGAGTAGGGAACACGATTCAGTGCATGTTTTCTAAGAACATTTCCTTGTCTAATACTCTCCTGCTCAGTTGCCAGTGTCCCTTCTAGCATCACCCCGCTAAAGACACACGCTTTCACAAAATTATTTTCCAGGCTGAGCTGCTTGCAGTTAAGATATTACTTTGTATACCGTTGGTTTCACAAGCACGACTTTTTTCATCAGGCACACATATATGAACGCAGAAGGTGGCCAAAAAGAGCACTCCCGTCGCGGTTAAAACCAGGTGATATACTGCAGTCATAGAGCCACAACTGACATGGTCCATTTTTTCTCTACATTTACGCAGCAGCGCATAGGGAGACCAGAGCATAAAGCAATTTTTTTTAAACTTATCTAAGTTCGGGCACTTGAGGCAGTTATAATTCACCATTAACCTCTTGTATGTTCAAGTAGATGCGAGCAGCCTTCGTAAACTTATGAATGATTGAAGTATTCGTGTAGTGCAGGCAAGTGATTCATCACTAGGAATAAGCTCGTGCCTCCCGAGGACTCCTTGTTTGCAGATCCAAACGAGCATTCTACGACCCTTTGTGACCTTCATGTATAACGTTAACGTACGAAATTTTACTTATGGCAAAATGTTGTGATTTCTTCCAGGTTTTCCTTCTCGGTATCACGTTCCTGGTCCTATCCATAGGCCACAGTGTGGATTCTGTATTGCTAGGAGAGCCATGTATAAGGAATTCGGACTGTAAAGCCAATTCGTCTGAATGTGATCCTACCCATGAGATTTGTACCTGCAAGGCGTATAGCGTTCAGGTCAATTCCACAACTTGTCTACCAGGTACGTCATTTCTTCTGTCGGAAAGAAAGTTCAAGCTTTGGAGTAAGAAGCCCTGTGAGTCTCATCTGCAAACTCGGTACGCGACGTGGTGTACTAAGTAACTCTGATATATCGATAGCAATTACTTCAGCAGCAATGTCTATAGAAAGGCTCCAGTTTTTAAAGCATCAAACTTTCTAAGAATTTTTACGCAGTGATAGCAGCTAGTTTGCAGAATTCTTCACTGCCATTGCATGCTGGCAGGCGGGACAGACGTAGACAGGCTTACAGGTATATATATTAGTTATGCTGTGTAAAAGAACACAAAGCCTCACCATGGTTGCATACCCTTTGAAATGCTACACCCTTGGAAATTCCGACATCATCATCCTTAGCTGCGTATGTCTGGTCTGTATGTAATACGCGTGTCGCGAAAAGAATGGAAATGTAGATAGACACGTTAAACCTTTGGGTTCATTCTTATACTCCGTTCTTCTCACGTGCCAGCTTGTTAATTTGCTCACGTATTGGTGCTGGAACATGAGGGAATTTGTAGCAGTCTTATTTTTCACTCTCACTGCAGTCTTGAATAGATTGCAAAGATCTGTCTTTTCATGTTCAAATTAGTCACAAAAATAGACTTACATAAGGATCCATTGAGGTGACCTTGGACGTGAAGAGTTTTGGAAAAAATAGCTTCACATATTATTAGGAATAATTGACTCCCTCATGCATAACAGTGTAAGATTTCATCAGAATTTTTCCCTTCTTTGCTCACATTATTGTCTAATT
>JAQIWI010001542.1:0-15864 GCA_034698825.1 Deuterosminthurus bicinctus
AATGTTCTCATGGTGCCCACAACGCAACTCTTCCTTGGAAATTTCCCTTTTGCTTTCCAGTCCATGGAACCCGAGGATCAGAAAAAACGAGAGGTTAGTAGCTCATTTGTCTTTAATTTAAGCTCTTTAGTTTGTGAACTTTTGACTCGCAGTAAAATCAGTACTAAAATTCTGATTTCAGAAACGTGACGTTGCTGCTGAAACCGAACCCGGCTCAACAACAATGACCGAGGATGACCTCATCCGCCACTACGTCCGCAATGAAATCACCCGAATTTTCTCCTGTTATCAACGCCTACGTTGTGGCTACACTCGTGCCCAGGCTGAAGAAGAATGTCAATGGCTAGAAAATTCATCCTTGTACCATCAACTGATGAAAATGATGGGAATTAAAAATTATCCAAAGAAAGGCTTCGGTGCCATCCAGGCCCCCACTACTTTACCCGTCCAAACCCAGACCCATCAAGTCCCGCAAGGTCCCAGGTCAAGGAGAGGTCATGAAATTTCAGATGCCGCCATCAATCCTGCCCACCAAAATCTTCAGAATGGCATCCGCTATGGCGGCTCCCGACCTGGTCATTATTTGCCATCTGGATACACGAATCCCAACCGCAGGGCCTATGATTCTTTCTTCACGGGACAGGATGTTGTTACGTCTGCCGTCCCAGTCTCATCCTAATGATTTAATTCATGCGTAAATTATATAGTTGACTATCATTTATTTATAATTTCCATGCTGAAATAAATGTTTACAATGCAACCGCAAATGTTTTGAGAGAAGCCGTGTGCAACTGGAAGATAAAAGTGCTGTCAAATAATCCATGTACACCTGCTTATGGCAGGCGGTAGCAAATATTTTGTCATGGACTTACTGCGAAATCCGATAGCATAAGCTTTTGATCGTCATGCTCTGTAGATTCCACTGGCTCCAGGGGCATAGTTAGGACTACTAAAAGGGACCGGCCGGGGGAAATTAGTGACTTTAAGGCCTTATTTATTCAGATTTATTCCTAGTTAATAATTTCAAGTTTACGAGGTTGAGGAGCTTCTGGCTGTCTGGACTTCATTGACACTGATGCCCTCGTAAGGTTTGCCACTATTACTTTCTTCACACATGTGTCTCCAACATTGGCAGATGCAGGACTGCGAGGTCTTTTCATCGAATGGCGTTTCGAAGAGCTTTCACTGGCGACGACGGTTTGGTCGTGCACAAGATAATCCTGCTGTTCATGGCCAGGAAAACTGTCATAATCGTCAAGACGCTCAGAAAGGTCTGGTGCATCCGAGAATCGAGGAGACATAACTTCTTGGCGACAGTCAGCTTGAACTTGAAGCTCTGATGCATTATGACAGGATCTGAGACTCCCCCAGTATCGGATGGACGGTAAATGGCTTATCTCGCTGAGATTAATTACTTGAGAGGTGCGCCATGTACTCATGAAACCAAATATATGAGGATGTTTTTCTTTTCAAAAGCCAAAATTAGTCTATCGTCAGGCGTCAATATGCTACGTCTGCTTTGAGACTTTTTGAAACACTTCAGTTTCACTACATCCTAAGCATCGATGGAATGTTCGCTCACCGGCCTTGCACCACAACGACGAATGGCCTGACTTGCATCATTTGACTTCGTGAAAATTCTCCGGATATACATTTTAATTACTCAGCTAATACAGTTGTGAAAGACTTAAGACGCCGCTTATTGCTTTCGTGGGAAGATGGCTAGCAACTAAGTTAGGTAACTTTTCCTTCCAAGGGAAGAATGGTGTAAGATGCGTAATAAAGTGTAATTAACTGAAACCGAAACCACAAACCATAAAGACTGAATAGACTACTTCCCAATTTCAAATGGCAAATCTTCAACATTTTTTAATGAATACAAATATGAAATAGTTTTAATAACAAAAATCAAAGAATCATTTTTCAATGCAGGCCCTGAACGAATGATGCGACGAAAGCCCGCAGCCTGGGGCCTGGGGGTCCATCGTTGATGTCATTAAATTATGGATGGGGCAGTAAATACTACACACACATACCCCGAGTCTTTACAAGATCATCATTATAATTCTATAGAATAAAGTGCCCTTATTCTTACTTCTTGTACTATCGTAATAACTGGAACTGTGTCCTATCAGAATCAGGACCCGAAGCATTGGCAGTCTAAACTAACTCTATAGTCTATAGCTTCCCTAAAATTCTACTGTCTCTTCCACAGACTCACTTGACGAGCTTTATAGTCACTTCCAAGTCCTACTGCTGCTAACACTTACCGATCATCCTTGAACCGAACTATTACCTTGTGTGTGGAGTTACGTAGTATATGTATACATAAATAAAAATAAATGTTAGTGCTACCCGTTTGGGCACATGATCTGTGACAAAGGAGTTTACTATTTCCCATTTTATTTACGGCTTGTCATCTACTTTAAGTAAGACTGCGGCCACTACGGCGTTACTAGCAGCGTCGCACGGTATGTTCTTAGCAGTTAGTGTGCCTCCATCAACAATATGCCATATCTAGTAGCAGTAATAAATAAATTGTTTTTGATCGTAATGCCACGCAACCAGCATGAACAATCAATGATTACTCGGGCACGAGTTCAGCTATGGCTTTGTGGTCGCGAGCAAGGGTATGGGCGTCATCATTTCTATTTCCAAAAGCGATTATTAATATAATTGATGCGGAGTATACTTGAAGGCGGACGTCAACAAGTGCTCAAGGTGTGATGGGCCTGTGGACATGTGACAGATTTACAATGAGATTATGTCATTGGGACTTTGATAAGACTGCCATTATCTGCAGCTCTTCATGCTTTAAATTCAGAAGTCGGTCAGGAAAATCAGTGCCAGTGAAGCTTTTATTAATTCTCAGTAAACTCGTCATTAATATCTCTCATTATGCTCCGTTTCGTTGCTACGTTCGCCCTTCTTGTGGCTGTTGCCTCGGCAACGGAGGTGTCCATCAGGCCCACGATCCGCAGTAGCCCCAAGTTGAACCTGGTCAAGGGAAGCGTTGGGGGCATTACAAACTGTGGTAAGAATCTCGAAAATTTATATAATAAAACCTGAGCAAAAATCCCAGTCATTGGAAACTGAACTAGTATTTGTAATGTTAAGGTTCCCAAGGACAAATCTTGGAAGTTCGAGTTACTGATTGCAACTCCCTCCCTTGTGAAGCCATCGTTGGAAGGACTTACACTGTCGAGGCTGATTTCATCCCTGGTATTGTTCACATTCAGCCGTAAAGAGTTTCCATGGGGATTCTTCTTGTAAACATGAACATTGTTGTAATTTTGTAGTTGCTAGCCACAAGACATTGAACGTGTACGTTGGACTAGTGACAAATGGACAAGAGGTTGTAGTGATCAACCAGAATGTTGCTGTAACAATTGAGGCTGGCAAGGCATACACTATCGAGTTCCCTTGGAAGGTCCAAGGAGGAATTGCCAATGGGGTATGTTTTTCAATCAACATGTCTTTGAAATCAATTAAGTCGTGAATTCGCATTTTAATTCATAATCCTTACAATTTTAGATCGCTGTCATTCGTATCCGTTTGAGTGAAGGGACTATTGTCGAGCTTTGCGGGCTTGCAACTGTCAACATCCACGCTTAAAAGTATCCACTGAAACTTTACATCTTGATGCGATACTTTTTCAGATTCTCCTCTAATGTAAATGACTAAGGGCTTCATGTATTCAAAAATAAAAATTCAGCATGATAATCCAAATCGCTTCAAATGAGCTCGAGCTGCCGTCATTCGAATCTACATAAGTTCTAGCTGATACTGCAGGACATCACGCAAAAACATATTCTATTTCAGGAGAATGTGAGTTGTTGATTTCGGTTTGACTAACTGGCAGACATGACACGTGTGTGGATAAGAGAAAGTATAGTCTATTTAAAAATCTAAATGCTAATCGCCATTCCCTGCCATGAAACCGCATGATTATATGACATAGTACGTATCATTGAATCGCCATAAATGCTCATTTTATGCTAAATCCCGTTGTAGACGCAGACACTCATTGATTCAGTGCAGTTCTTTTACACTGTTAGAATCCTTTATATCTGTTGAATAAAAACAATAATGTCAAAAAAGTCACCTGAAAAAGGCTCAAAGACAGTGGGACCAAAAAGCTGTGAGCTTTCTGGTAAAATTGCGGCCATTACTTTGCACTCCTCCATCAAGGTACAAGTAAAAATTTTATTGGCCTCATTACGCTCAAAAATTTCAGTGATACAATCAATTCATTTCTTGTGTAATGTTTTGCTATAGAAAAAGGCGACCATGAACGAGCTCATTTTCGACGTCCACGATGTGGAAAGCCAGCTGCAGCTGGGAAACAGCAATGTAGCCCGCGGCAACATTCTTTCCGAGCGATATACTTGCATCGATTCCAGCAAAAGGAAGAGTCACTGGTAACTCCCGCTTAATTTAATACATTTTTAGCGATCTAAAAGTAGTAATGTCAATTTTAAATAATATTTCAGGCAAATCAACATTGCAGAGAGTGGCAGCCCGGGTACGATTACTGTATCGTTAAATCTATTCGAGAGCCCTGCAGGAGGAACTGTTGAATGTGCTTATGAGCTGAGCATCGAAACTGGTCACCAGAATATTGGGGGATATTCTGTCGAAGGTGATGAACTAAAAAAAATTCCACAATTAATTCAATTTTGTACCATTCACATTACATCTGTTTGTGATTTCAGGCCCACGTCAAAGCATTAAAGAAGAACAGTATGGCTCTGCAGTTATCGAAGTCCCCGTCAAAGAGTTTATTGAGAAGAAAAGCACAATTTACCCCAGCAATGTACTTCGAATCGTCGCCAGAATTCTCTTGTATGACAAAACGGTAACATCTGTCCCTGAGCAAATCTCGACGCTTGTAGAAGAGTCACAGGGTCCGGTTCGAACAGCTTCTGTGATGCTTACCAAGTTGTGGAACTCTAAAGTAGCTTCTGATGTAAAGATTATGTGTGGAAAGCAAGACATACAAGCTCATAAAGCTATATTAGCAGGTAACAATTAAAGTTGCAGGGCGTCAATGACATGAATAACATATGAACAGTTCAATCAGAAATTCTACTTTGCTTCATTGTTTCAGCTGGAAGCACAATTATTCTTGATAACTTGAACGAGTCAAGTCAGATCGACATCAAAGACGTGAGCTTTGAGGCCCTACAGGCAAGCTTGGAGTTTTTATATACTGGCCGAATCAAAGATCTTGAGCAGCTAAACTCCGAGGTGATCGTGGATATACTCAAATGTGCAAAGACCTACGACATTCTCGAGTTGAAAAAGGTCATTGTTGCTCAGATGTTGAAGTCATTGAATGATGACAGTGTTGGGAACTTCTTGATTGCCGCAGTACAGGCCGATGCTGACCGAGCTGCTGTACAGCATATGCGGGATTATTGCAAAAGGTAAAACATTTTTTGTCAGACCTTGCAATCTCTTCAGTGAACTTGGCTTTGTAATTTGCAACTGATTCGCTTTTATTGTTACAGACGTTTCTCTGCACTTATTGAACGAGAGAACTTTCGACAAGTCATGTCAACTAATGTGGACTGCTTCGTTGACTTCCAACCCCAGAATCGGAAAAACAAGATCAAGGCAGAGAGTGCTGATGAATCTAATTGATATTCCCGTCGGTTTCCATGAAATATCCAGAGTCAGTTATGAATGAATGAAACTACTATTTTAATTATTTCCAAGAAGTCCCATATCTCCCGTCATGTCAATAATCAGGAAATTAATCATCAGTTGGAAACTAATAAATGATTGCAGCAATTCCTTTGTAATGCGTGAGCTGTCAAGATGAAATTTCTGCGTAAATCGCGCATTTGTAAAACCTTAGGCTGTCATACTGGATTTATCTTTCAAATTAAGTAGAATTAACTGATAACTGACATGTTATCATATCAGTGACATGGTGTTTTGACTGCAATTGAATATCACAGCTGCACTTCATGAGTAACGTGCACATTCCTCGGGAAAAACGTACGCAAGCAACAAGTTTTTACTACAATTTGACATCTCCAGGCGACCAGAAAGGTCCCAGTGGCTACAAAAAGACCCTGTTGATTCTTAAAGAGGTTCGCAGTGACACTAAAAATCCTCGAAAATGAGCCGAGAGGTCACCTTAATCGTCGCGATGGTAGTAGTCGTGACCAGTGCTGCTCCACCGCCATTGATTTCAACGGTTCCTGTAGCAGTGAAGCGAATTGGCAACCGAACTAGTCTTGGTAGTTATGGAGTAGAAGGAGATTTGATTTCATGTGGTGAGATTAAAACGTGTATAATTTCTTTCTAGACACTCACATCTGAATTGGTAGTAAGTTTTTACCATGAACGTGTTATTGCTTATGAATGCTATAGGAAGTCCGGCAGGGGAAGTGTTGGAAGTTCGTGTGGATGACTGTGAGCGCATGCCTTGCGAGTGCATAATCGACCAAAGTTACACCATTGAGATTGACTTCATACCATGTAAGTTTTTTAAAAGTTTTTTTTGTATCGGTTTACCAGTTGAACTTTCAAGGACACAGGCTGATAAAGATTGATTTTTCATGTCCTCACAGCCATAAACCACCCGAGTTTGGATATCATTCTGGATGTAATTATCGCTAGCACTCAACATCCCGTGATAAACCAAGCGGTTCCTTTGCCATTAGAAGCTGGACTGCCCTATACTTTCCAGCTTCCCTTACTTATATCGCCCGAACTAAGTCCAGGGGTGAGTTAAAACTTAATGGATTCAAGAGAATTGATTTTAATGTCCAGTAATTGAATGACGCACTTATGATTTCTCAGCTCATTGCCATTCGATTACAACTGAGCGAAGGAGGTATTGTGGAATTTTGTGGGATTGGGACGGCCAATTTGATCCCTTCAGAATATTCAAGATCACTTCGTAAAGGATAATGATAAATAAGAAAGAACAATTTAGAATGTGTTTTTTGTACATTAATGTAAATAAAGCCCAAGTGGGGAGAGTTTTTATTAGCCTGTGGTTGTATTGTTAAAATAATTAGCGCAAGATTATGAGTGGTGAAGGATCAAATGTGGGCCAATGTGCACCAGTAGGTCTAACGGTGGTCTTCGGACGGGTTTGTCATTCACGGGTTCCTGCAGTTAAAACGAAAGGATTTGTCATAAAAATGTCACAAATACACACAGCTGCATACCACAAATGAAACTGAAATGAACTTACCATATGAAATAACACTCTGGATGGTACTCAATCGCTTTATTCGTACTGGCAGCAATGGATCCTCCAGCCAATGCCCTTGAAATTGGTTTCTTGCAGCCGATGCATCTCGGCGCAAAATATCTCTTCCAGTCTTCCTTGCAGTAAACTGTTCCATTCACTGGGTAATAATTGGTCTCCTTCAACACTTTGCTACAGGCAGCACACTTGAAGCAGCTTTTTCGGTGGTATGGGCGACCCATTATCATCATTCCGTCCTACAAAAAGCGAAAATCAACAGTCAACTTTATTTCCCGTAAATTACCTCACCACAACGTCCATACATTTTGAGCACATTTCTTACATGGCGTATAGGCTCGACACAGAAAGCGCACTTGAGTGAGAACAAACGATGGTAGTCATCTTCACAATACACCTCACCGTCGACTCTACGAAAGTTAGACCCTTTCAAAGGCTCAAGACACTCGATACAGTTGAAATGCTCCTTATGAAAAACTGTTCCCAGCGCAAATGTTGCGTCCTAGAATAATACACCACAACCATTCACATAAATTTGTATACAATTTTAATTCAGAATCTTACCTTCGGGTCCCGAATGGGCTGCTCACAGTGATTGCACCGTGGTAGAACATTGGGGCAAGTTGCAGAGCTCCACAAACTTGACTTCTCGCCTGTCCAGATTGACATCTTACTGATCTAATTATTCCACACGCACCTGATTTATCACAGGAAAACCCTCTGTAAATCCAACAAATTCTCTACCAATGGAAGTCCGTGTTCTTAAGCCTTTCAGTTAGTTGGTCGCAGTGAGTCCCGACGTCTTGCATTTGTCAAACGCTTTTGGATTACTGCGAGCAATCTCGTATCATCCGCATTATTTTAGGTAGGTGACTCCGAGGACATGAGGACGAGCAAGATTTTTATGGCCAGAACCACACCTGTCATGATCATATTTATTGCCATACATATAGGGATGATACCTCATGTAGGTTTCTCTAATCAAGGCCACTCATAAAACAAGCTCTTATTTCATTAGTCTCCACCACGACTTATATTTTAATGGATAAAATTTGCGTGGGCATAGGCAGTAAACAGTTTTTTGCTGTTGGGCGTGTGTACTCGAGCTACATATTTAGTGAGAGAGCTCGTACTCGTACGTCCATTTGTGTCACTGTGTGCAAAAAATTGGCCATCAAAATTTGGACAGGAAAAATGAAAATGCCGTGCCGAGCAGGAGCATAAATATGAAGCAAAAGCAACGAAAACAAAGGAATCAACGTTTGCAGTCTGGATGCTGCCTTCATATGAAAAGCCCGCAGTCAAGTCCATTGGCTCCACTTTCCCTCCTAAAATGAATGAAGCCTCCAGGAATCTCAACTGTCACTTTTATTATTCAACTTCATTATACTTCACTCTTCGGGCTGAAGGATCTAGAAGATTTAGGAACAAACTTTTTCCTGTGTGCTTTTTCTTTAACTTCATAATTTTAATCTTAATATAATTGAATTCATTATTAAGGTGTCATCTTGGATTACATTGAAGCCACTGGCTAAACTGTCACGAAAGAGGAATAATAAGAAAGGGATCGACCTGAAAAAAATTTGTAAGTTCAGGCCAAGACTAAAATAAATTTAATTGTTGGTTTATTAACTGGTGGCTGTTTTGTGGTGTTTAGAAGTCTAATTATTGTCTGTCAATAGATTTGATGCGATTTTCTTTGAGCTGTACTAAAATCAAGCTTTGTCCCGGGTGCTTCCAGGTAGCTTTTTTAACTAACAGTAATAATTAACCTGCGAGGGATTTAAACCCTTAATATTAACTTATTAATGAAGGACTTAATGTTACAGGGAATTAATTTTAATCGAAATCTTGTATTATTTATAGTTTTGGGTGCCAACTTATTGATATTACGAAGCAACAAGTGTGAAAGGATTGTCTTTCTTTCTTATGATTTGCATATATAGATGAAACTTTGCAAGATTTCAAGCAGTTCTAATGGCCGACAAGTTTAAGTGTACCCCGAATACCCGACTACGTAAAGATCGCGAGCTCTTAGGAGATATTGCAGGAAAATATACATTTTCTGAGGCTAATCCGGCTAATCAAGGAAAGCTCAAACCAGTTACTTTCAAGTCAGCTTCAAGTTTGGCTCTTAACGAAGTCCCTAAGTCTCAGTAAGTCCGACAAGTTCATCACACCATGTAGCTTTTCAGAATTCGTCGTAAATTAATCCCAGTCTTGGTTTTTATTATTTAGAGACAAGGACTTTAGTGCCTTCCATAAGAAACAAGGACTCAATTCCCTACAGGACGAAAAAGGCCGTCTCAAGTCCCGTCTTGAATCCGACAGAAAAAGGCAGAAAGATCGCCGATCTGAACTGTTGATGGACAGGAGGAAAGTGAGGGATATCACACCGCCTACTGATCTCCAGCCGATTCCATTTCGTCAAACTAAAAACGGCAACCTGGAAATGAATGGGAATGTGGATGCTCGGAAGGAACGACTGGCGAAATGGCGTGAGGAAAAGCAAGCCGCAGTTACAACTGCGGTCAACAAGGTTAGCAGCTCTTCCGGACCTTTTCTTGTGTTCCTCGGGGGTCTTTTCTTGCAATTTTTGCGTGAGTTGTCAGAACATTTTAAAATCAAATTTTAGAAACCGAATGTAGCAGCTTTTAAAGCTGGTCCTGCACGTCCTAACCCGGTACCCGTGAGGACAGGAATACCTGCAAGATCAGGAATACCTCAAAAACAAGCAGTAGGTCAGGCTGTCCCACAAGTCAACCGTGTCCCCTACGCCCCGTCCAAGAAACCTCCTCCGATATGTAGTACTACAAATATTCGTCCGGCTGCTGGAGATTCTAAACCTGGAGAACGTCGGGTGACCAGAGCAATGGTCAAGGCACAGACAACAGGACCAGCACTAGTTTCCATGCAACCAGCTATAACTAAAATGAAAAATCTAACAATTGCTCCTAAAAATGTCGCTCCGGCCACGATACCGAAGGGGAAAATTGTAAATTCACAAGAGAAAGGGCATCCACAGAAAGTGGTGACATTTGGGAAGGCATCAAGCAAGGTACCCAGTCGGGATCAGCTAGCCCAAGATTCCGTGAAAAGTTTGGAGTCACCTCCAACGGTGAATGCTTCATCACAATCAGGAGAAGCCGAAATTCTAATTGAGCCTCCTCAGCGTTCTGCTCCCGTGGAAGTACCTCCTCCGGCAAAACCAAAAAAGAAGATCATGGGCATTGACAGCGTATTTGTGGAATTTAAGTGAGTAATTATTGCTATGAAAATGCAAAATATTTTAGAGAAAACAAGACAAGAATGTTTGCACTTTCAATTTTTTATGCAAGTTGTTGTGGGGAAAAAACTAAAATATTTATGTGCTGCTAATTTAAATAGTCAAAAGTTATCGGAGGCATCCACGGTGTTGTTGACCACTTGGAAACATTGGGAAGAGCTGAAAAAACAGGAAGATGATTCAATACCAGAAGAAACGCTTGGTGACATTGAAAGCACTCAAGGGCAAGCCAAATTGTTGATGGATTCTAAGTTGCCTCAGTTTGCTCAGCTTCTCTATTTCTATTTGAGTAAAGAAGAGAATCCTGGACCTGTACTACCGTGTGATCTGCAAGGTTGGTGGGATGTTGCTGAAATTCAGGTACTACTCACTCATTGTCTTATGGGGTAATGAGCCAGTGACTTATAGAAAAAGTTGTTTGTTAATAGATCGAGAAGGTCATCGCTCGTTTCACCAGTTTAAGTAATCTGCAAAAGAATGGCTGGCGTCCGCCAACTCCTCCTTTGACTAAAGTTAAACGTAGTGAACCCATGCCGAAGTCCGATCGGGCGAGTGAGCCAACTAATCCCAGTCAGAGTAAACCCAAAGCGACTAAAGCCAAAGCACAAGCAAGTTCCGGTCTTCGTGCATTTTTAGCGAGTAAGTCCCTTGTCATTCAAATTATCTAAACTAATTTAACTATTGTTTATTAAATAAAATTATTTCTACGCTACAACCTTACCTTGAATTTGTGATTGTTGGACAGGCCAACGCAAGAATCAAAACTCCACTAATGGAGCCAGTGAAGAAGAAGAAAAAAGGGAATCTACTAAGTCGATACCAACTCCTCCACCACTACCACCAACTAAGAGTTCCTCACCTATTCGACAGTTTGAAGGTGGCTTCTTTAACATTGCAAGTCCATTGCGGTCTTCCAATAAGATTGCACCAAGTCCTCGCATTATTGAAGGTACGCTCGCTTTCCTTTTCGTCGCTAATTTTCATGTCAAAATTAGCTTTACAATGCAATGAGTTTATATATCTCCTACTTACTCACAGCCCTGAAATCCAGTGCCAAAGCACCGCTGGGTCGACGCTCAAGCATAGGTAGCAATGCATCTTTGGTCATGCTAAGAGTTAGGAATTCTATGGGACCGATGTGTAAAGTAAGCAAATTTGTTTACACCTTAACTTTGACTAAACTCAATGAACATTCGTTAAATTACTTACTACATTTTGTAATGCAAATTGTCTCACGTAGATTGGAGCCAATACGGAACGCCAGGATCCAGAAACGCCAAAGTCTGTAGGTTAGTAAGTCTGTTTTACTTCGCTACCATTTCTGTTCCCCTCTTGTAGCTAACCACACTCTTGACCTCCAGTCGAGTACACTCAAGCAGATTCAGATGGTTTTCAATCTGGAAATCTCATCCAAAAGATCTCTTCAAATGATCAGGGTGTTGTTAATCCGCTATCTGTTCTGTGTCAAAGTGGGAAAATTTCTAAATGTGACTGTGCGGATGAGTGGAGCAGAGAGACAGACCATGAAATAATTCATTTGTTCAGTGCGTCCAAAAGTCGTAAGTACGAGTAAAATCCAACAAACAGCCGTAATGAATTCATGAGGTACACGAATCTAGACCAAGGTCAGAGGTCGGCATCAACTCATGAGAATGGCGTCGTTCGGCCCGGGAAAAAATTTCTTGAAGGAGCCAGGAGAAGCTCAAAAAAAGCAAGAAAAAACAGACGAAAAAAACTTGAGCCTAAATCCCGACATTTTGTTACGTTGAAAGTGAACAGCAAGTGCATTTTTAGTCGAAGCTTTCATCATTTCATGGATCGTGTCAAGTGTCATGACCTGCGCAGCAGCAAACAAGTGCGAAAGCACAAAAAGAGACGACGACGACGGGCAAATGGACTAAATGTCCAATTGTGTCCTCATAATTCGTCAAAATCTGCAGGAAGTTCCTCAGAGGAATGCCGTCCTGACACTCGGAAATGTTCACAGGGAAGCCCTCCTGACACTCACAAATGTCCCCAGGAGTGTGACGCTCCTAGAGCTTCACAGGATCCAGATAGTCAAAATAAATCGTGGCCTCTCGGAGATACTGAAGCCACCTTTGATGCCACTACTCAAGTATTCAACTCATGGAGCCCATTTTATTACAAGCAGATGCATCTCTTTGATGACAATCAACTGCGTCAACAACTCACTTCCCTGTATCCGGATTGGATTCAAGAATTCACAATAAAATCAGATCTCCAGGCCGACACTGACACCAGGAAGAGTCTGGACAATAAAAGTCAGCGCACCGACCCTTTCATCAGCTTCAGTCGAGGTGACATTGATCCAGAGCCAGTGACATACTGCCAGATCTTTGGAGCTCAAAACTCTTTTGATTCACATCCCGAGTACTCTCCCTTCAATGACAATTCAATGCATGTGATTGAGAGTTTGGTCGCGAAGCATTGTGGTGGTGATCCAGGAGGAGAAAATGGAAGGGATAGTGAAGTCGACTCGAGTCTTCCCACATTTCATACTTTAGATGATAATCGTACAAATTTCGATTGGAATCCAAACTTGCTGCCAAGCGTTAATGAGGATCTTGTAGAAGAGGAAGTCAAACCTTGTGAAAGTAGATGGGCTGTGACTTTTACTCCAAAGCCTCAGAGAGAGTTGGACAAATCTGAAGAGGAAAGTTCAGGAATGCATGAGACTTGTTTGATTAAGAAGGAAGCTGTTGTTGCTGTGAAATGTAAAATTTGTGATATTTACCAACGGATGCAGAAAAGGCGGAGGGAAAGCTCAGATGATAGAAATGTGAATGTGACTGGTGCTACTACTGCTGAGTGTACTCACTGTGGTCGTGTCGCTGGTAACAAGACCTTCCTTTCCACATGATTTTTTCAACTTGACCCTCACTGGATTTCTCCTTTGCTAATTATATAGATGTGACACCCATTAGACGGTCCATGAGGCATGGCCTTGCTCAGAATCTATTGTCAACGACTACTGAAATGGAGTCTTAATGTTTTCTGTAAGTCCATCTAATAGCTATAGACTGCAGCTAAGCTTGAATTTGTCTCATGTCCGTTTAATTTTAGTAGGAAACTCATCTGCAATGAGCGAGCGTTGTGAACCAAGGAGCTTAGAAATATTCAGAAGAATGGATTGGATTCAACTAATTTGAGCTTGTGGAACGTTCAGTTCACTACTTCGTCATCTTAAGTATTGAGAATAATAAATGAATTTTTGTGCGTAAACCTTGAGAGTGATTTTTGCCACGATAAGATTTGTATTCTGCCTTTAAATTCTTGGTTTTCTGTCTCTTGAATGTTGTGTGTAATGTACTGGTGATTGAAAGTATCATTGCGTGGAAAGTGTTTGAAACTAAATTGAATATTAATGCAAGTTGAACTCTAGGTTAGATTTTTCCATTTTTCGTTTGTTTTTTTTTCTGCACGCTATTTTCTTGTAAATTCGTCTTTGATTTATGGTCAGCAATGTATGTGATCTGATTGCCACGTAACTAAATACTTTTTTGAAATGATGCTAAAATAAAATTCGTACAAACTCTAATATATGCGATTTGTAATAAGGAAAAGCTAAAATAATTTGATATAAGACTGTGCTTCTTCACGCATGCACTATGCACTGAATTATTAAAAAGACGGACAGATAAAATGACAATGCGGGTATTTAATTGAACAGGTTGACTGATGACATTTGACAAACAATAATGATATTTTTCCGGTACAAAATACCACCAGTGGTGATGATGATTGATTGATTGGACAAAACGCAAAACAAATTATTAGTTACACACTTGATCAATTCTTTCATATATGCTTGTTAACAAGAATAATGGTGATAGGAGAACTGACACGTTATCATATATATATTTCTTTGGCTTCTCTTCTGATGTAACTCTTTAAAAGGTTATTGATATTCAAACTTGTCCAAGAATTGATGTAAGGGTTAAGGGCTTGTGATTAACACGATATAGTATACACTCACATCATTATTAGCTTCCAGACTTACAGGTGAAGGAACAGAAAATATTTTATATACTTCTATATATTTCAGCAATGCAGTCACTACTTACTTAGAGTGCCAACTATTACATCGTCCACATTTAATAATAATATTAATAATTGCTCTATCCATCTAGCTTTTTCATGCAGGTGCTCTCAACTGAAGACGACGCGACAATGAGGTCTTGCTCTATCCAGCCGGCAAACTTCTCAGTCCCTTTACGATGATGGATGATGAACATTTTGGGGCTAATTGACCTCACAGACCACTCTCTAATTACAGATTAAACACAGACTTAAAAGCAACATTAATTTAACTTTTAGACAGTTATCTAAATTTCGTATTCTTCTTCTTTATATCCTTAAAACTTAAGCCGATTTCTATATGCCCGATATAGATTATTAGATTTCTAAATTAAATGCCGCCCGATAAATATATTTTAGATATTTATAATAATAACCTGCCATAAAGAATACATGTACCTTTAAATATGACCGAGTATACCTTTGTAATTGTGCAGATGCTTATTTACTCACAGCCCATTCATTCTTAAGTTCTAAATTATTATAACATCCGCGGATAATAATAAAGCTCATCGCCCCTTATTGAACTCTTGTAGTAATATGCCTGCCTCTGTAATTAACCTGGATATAATAACCCTTGAATAATCCTTTCTTATTACTCCAACTTATAGCTTGGTAAACTTGGCTTTAAGTATGACGTTAATGATAATAATAATTAATTATTATTACTTAAAGATTTCAAGCCCGCTAGTTAACAATAATATTATAGCCTCCTCCATTAAATTTTGCTCTCGTCATAAATCATCATCATCATCATTATTACTCAATAATTTCCAGTTTAATTATTTATTTAATAATAATAATTATATTGCGCTTCTTAAACGGCACTAGTTGTAAAAGCCTTTTGGAACCCCGTCATAGTATATATTATTTATGTATTTTATGTAATAACTCGTTTTTCAGTACTTAGCTCCTCCATTATATTCTCTTATATAAAATAGCGCTATATTAAATTAGCGTGGACATATATAGGATTGGATATCGGTTTAATATGATATTTATTATTATCCTTTAATTCTTATTATTAATATTATTATTATTAAATTCTTAGTACAAAATACTTAGAGCTTATGACTTGCATAACGCTTCTCTCCATGTAGTAACAACCACTATCTATTTATTTATTTATTGTAGAATATAATACTTAGTACGTTGTTTAATATTCTCCTTTATTTTGACCAATCAGAATGTTGCGCATGCGAATTTATTTTATTAAAATTAAAATAATAATTAAATATTTATCCTCCTC
>JAQIWI010001543.1:0-15850 GCA_034698825.1 Deuterosminthurus bicinctus
ACATACATCCTCCCAATGCATGCCTTATTCTGACCCAAATTTATTACTTTCATTCTCCAACTCCACGCCACTGACTGAGCAAATGAATTGACTATAAAAATTCCTTCTTTTTCCTCTATATATCTTACCTCGGATCCTCATCCTCTCTCGCTCAACTTTACTCCTTCATCTCATCAGAAGCCACACAAAGGCACAGAGACATACATAGGGATAACTCCACCACTTCCATTCCCATAATAGTCATTACCTCGTGATAGCTGGTGGAATTCCACAAATCCATCCCATTATCCTCATCATTACACCGGGAGAATTAGCCTTAACGGCACCTTCATAAGACATGGGTTAATTTTTAATGGCCATTCAAACTGACTTGAGTATAAGGTTGTGCAGGGACAAAATGTCCCTCTTCCACAGTCCCATTATACACTCCCTTCCCTCCCTCGTTCACACATTTATTTGCACATCAAAGGATAGAGCGAGAGAGAAAGATAGAGAGAGTGAGCAGGAAGTTAGAGGACAATCCTTAAGGCAAAAGACCTTTGGAAAATCAATAATGAATGTGCCCAGTAACACAACTTGTACACATTCACACATAGTATTAGTTACGTAATGGTTAAGTCCGTTGTCTGTGGTATACACACACATATCTTATGTGAAAAGAACTATGGAGTGAGAAGGTGAGGATTAGTTATTTGAGAGGCCGATTGTTAATAATATATGCGCTTTCACAAGTTTTCTTAGAAGAAAAAGAGAATCATGTGACAGTTATTATTGACTGTTGACCTTCACCTGGAGCAAGGCGGAGGAATCATACATTCTCTTACATCACACAGCTCACTGGTTTACACCTCCTTCCCTCACACAAAGAGTTGAAATAATTATTTAGACGCTCTCGCGCAGAGATTGTGACAAAGGGAAGGATGGAAGTGAGTGAGCTTCTCAGTCTTATACATACAAGACATTTTAGCTTTTGTGTGTGACAAATCCTGAAATGGCCTTGTTCAATGGTTTTTACGCACAGTTGTTCTTCTTCTGGTTGTTGTTGTTACGGGAGCATTAGTGGCCATACACGCACTCGCAGCAAGGGAAAATAGGGAGGGAAAGGTGACTTTTTACCGTGAAGACCATCCATGAGGAAGTTTATGGGATTTGAAGAACAAAAGTTATTGCCATGTGGGTCCTTTTCTTCACCTGGAATCCCCTGGATTCATACATGGCTTTTCCAACTGAACAATTAGACGTATGTAACCCATAGAAGCTTCGTGTGTGAGGTGACAATGTCCTCACAATAATATACACACACTCACAGGCTAAAACCACACATTTAGCAGTAGTGGTAGCAAGAACATGCAAACTTACGTTAGGCCGATACATATACAGCCATAAGCATACACACACACATACACACACTCACTCGCATCCATAACCAAAGAACACAAAATGAGAAAAAGGATGGATATTGATGGGAGGATATGGCTTATGGAATGCATTACAATAGACTAAAGTCAATGGAATGCTTTGAAGATAATGCGTTTTTATGGAACGCTGGTTTTATGTCCACGATATGGGTATCGAAGAAAACCCGGTATTTAAACGTCTCTTCCCTTCTTCTAACTTTCAAAAGCATATCTCACACTACATGGAAGAGACACACACGCACAGAAACACACATATCTATAGATACTACCACCTTCAAAGATGATCAAATCTTCTGTCCCATGAAATACATACAATTTTTTTTATATATAAAAGCTTATAGTTTCTATATGTAACACTACAAGCTCATTCCCTTTCTCACATGTGCCCACATAGCACAAGTAAGTGTGTGTGTATGTGTACTTACTTACATGCACACACTCTCAGCCTCCTCCTCTACACGTGAAAGAAATTTTTCTTCAAGAAATGTTTACTTAAAAGGAATACTTTTTTACACACATATATACATACAGCACACACAGTAATCCTTTCTCCTTTAATCAAATTTTTCACGGAGATGGATTTCGGACAAATCCAAATATTCCCTTGAACACACAGCCAATTGTCCTTTGATCAGATCCTTCAGTCAACGTCCAATTGGCCTACAACCCATATAAATATCCATCCAGGTACATACTATAGTAAACCTAGGCTACAGCCATGCATAGGCGATCCGCGTCCTACACACAGATTATTAAAGCACTTCTTCGTCCTCTCCCGGCATCCACTATCTCACCCCGACTCTGTCTCCCTCATCCTCTTATACATGCATGCACCTAATATTATTCCCCAACATCAAAGAAGGGCCACTCTCTTCTTCATCTTTTTCTTCTGCATCTTCTGCTCCTCTCCCTCATCATTCCACTCGCACGCGGTCATTCTCAGAATTAATGTCCAATAGACAGCCAAGAATCTTCAATTTTAACAACAATCAAAACGTCCCCTTGGCTCCTTCAATATCTCTCGTCCAAATCTTGTATCCATTCCATTGATGAATGGATGGAAAACCATGTGATTCCACCTCCTAACTTCCCACATTAAAATGACTGACTGGCATGGTAATGGCCACACCGTCCTTTACTTTCCATGTAATATCCTGTGACTTCCGCAGCATAGCAGACTCATTTCCGTACCAAATCCCACTCTCTCATCTATACATCAAAGACAGGACAGTCCCTTTCAACCGTTTTCCCACCTTTGGTATAATTAAGGACACTCGAGGACAAAGAATAGAAAGGGACCGATGATGGGCTGCTGTGCGCTTTAGCTTTGAACCTCACAGGACGACGACGACGACAAACAGAGAGACACACACAAACATTCTCCTGCCTCCAACTCACTCAAGAACAAAAGCTTTCCAAGGTGAATTCAAAGGCTTAAATAAACTCATGGCGTGTCTCTATATAGCACAGCCCATGTGCTCACAACGAGACGTGAACCAAGAAGAATTAACTGTCTCTGTTGTTGTCATTAAAATGACCGCGAGATACCATTACCTGTCATTCCTTTATCCTATTGCCAAAGGATCTCTTTTCTTCCCGCAGACTCCTCATTGTCTCCTGATACACCCCAGTGGACAGAAACTTTGACCAGAAACAAGGGAAAAGAGTCCCAAGTTTGAACATGTGACAGTAGTGGAGGAGAAGCACACGTTGAATTGTTGGACAAAATACCATCACGGATCAAGCAGTGAGAAGTAGCCGCTTCGTCTTCAGCTTTTTCCTTACATATATGCAACCATCCCAACAGTGGAAGACGAAGAAAAGGAATATGTAAGCAAGCAAGCAAGCATTGCACCGTCCTACTTCCAGCTATGAATGGAAGGAAGGATCCACATAAAACAACCTTCCCGCAAAGGTTCATTGGTTGCTTTGTGGTGTCGTCAAAAAACGGCCACGCCAGACCGACTGGCAGACATATAAGGGAACAAGCTCAGTCAGTCAGTCCTTCCAACTCAACCCTGTTCCACATAAGCCCTTGAACCCTTCGCTATGACTTACATACATACTTATATTTTACGCTGTTTGACCTGAGATAAAAGTCCATAGCTTACCACCATTATTATGATTATACCGATCGTCAGCTTTAAGTCTTCTAAAACAGTTTCTATTAAACGACCATATACCCTTTGCCTTCCAGTCAGCAACCATCCTTCTATTACCTGCTCAGGCACATGAATCTACAGCCAGCCGAGCCATTAGCTTGAGTATTCCACCGCACATAGCTAAATACTTAAAAAAAGAAATAAGCCTAAGATTTCAAGACAATTCTTAATGCCTTTGACTCAGGTAGAAAAAAAACGGTGTATAATAAAGACGAAGAAGAAGACGACGAGGACGACAGGAGAACAAAAGGTTTCAATGCTCCCGTTACAGCTTCATTTAATGCTGGTGGGGTGAGGTGTGAGCGTGTGTGTGTGTAGTGCGGAAGCTATATATAGTCGTTAATATTGCATTCATTCAACTGCGAAAGTGTGTATAGAGCTATTGAGAGTGTGAGTGGCTGGCGCGGGAGTCGGGAATAGGAGAAGAAGAAGAGGACGGATCAGAAACCCTCCTTGTCAGGCTCAAGGAAAGACAGGCAGGCGTTTTGCAAGAACAATAGTACGCGTCAAATTCAATAATGCATGGTAGGATGATGGGAGGCGCAAGTGAAAGATGCTGAACGAGACAAAAGCCCACTCTGCTAACCATGGAAATCGCAGTCTTTTCACCTCCTCCTATCCACGTAGTATAAGCTTCCTCAATCAATACTTTACAATTATCCTCATCATCATCCAGCTTCCCCGTCCGTCGGCTTCCTTTGAACATGCACACAATCCATCTAAAAACACACGCAGTTCCTATATTCCACTGACCTTCGGAAAAGAAATGGAGAGTTGTACAAGAAGACTTGAAGTATTACAGCAAAGGATTCCTTGGGCCACATAGCGACATTTTACTTTTCCTTCATTTCATCCAAACCAAATTACTCGTCACTTCTCTATACAATCACTTCCACCGTCCATAACCCCAAATGACACTAGAGTCACATCCAGACAGAGCCCAAAAAATCTCCATTATTATTATTCTATATGGAAACGGATGGAAATGAAGGAGTGGGGGTACCTTTGTCAAAACCAATCAGAGTCGTGCAAAAAAAAGAATGAGAGAGACAGAGATAGACAAAAAACAAGGGGCTCTTTAAGCTTCAGATTAAAAGCGAATCCTAGAAAAGCAAGTTGAGTATATATTTATATACTTACACTACGACAGCCATCATTCCAACTTGCACACAAACAACAACTAATGATAGTCAAGAAGGAAATTCAACTTCCGACCTACCCTCAGTATACACACATCTCTAGGTCTCCCTGACATACATAAATACTCACATAGGCAATCATACCCCGAATCCCTGTCTCTCTGTCTGGCTGTCTCCAGCCATAAAAAACTTGAACCAAGTAGTACAGGCACACACATACAGAAAAATGGAGCTCTATAAAGGGATCCTTCAATGTTCAAAGGTTCATTGGTAAAAAAAAAGTATAACTAGTTATGGAGAATTTGGTTAAATTTTTTTCTTCCCCCTTCTTTCCCCTTTTCCATCTCGCAAATCTCGACACATACAGCAACAACACAGTGCTTATGCTGGAAGAGAAAGAAGCGCGAGAGAGAGCGAGTTAGAGAGAGAGAGAAAAAAACTCGGGGAGAGTCAGAAACAAGTAAACCAGAGAAATAATATGCATGCTGGATTTCTACTGTACAGGAGGACATGGAGAGTAGGGAAAAAAACGGGAAGGTCTTCACAACTACTGGGATGAATAATATGTGATATGTTGCGGTGATGGTGAGAGTCCTGCCTCCGTGTGTGTGTGTGCGGCCCTGTGCGTGTGTCGAGTGGAATAAGTGTGCTATTGGCATGTATATGAATGTAAAGGGTTAAGCCTGGGCCTCTCTGTAGAACCTGTAAGCATGACAGGGTTATAGTGCAGTTAGGATAGAGAGAGAGAGAAAAAAAAAAGAAAGAAAGAGCGGATGGCAACATCAATCTGTATGCCCTCCGTCGTCGTCCTCATCCACGTTTTCGTCGACCAACCAAGCTGATGCAACTCATAAATAAGCACACATGTAGTTACAATGGAGAAAAGCAACTTTTCCGATACACACAGCTTGAGTACCTTCACTTACATAAGTAGACACGTATCAAGACTGCATTATTTAGACTCTCCGTCCTCTCTAACTCTCTCTCTTCTTCTTCTTCCATTCCTTCCTCTGCTGTCCTCCATCTTTTTTTTTAAAGATTCCAAGAGAGAGAGAGCGAGCTTTAAGCTTGGTCACCACCATGCACATATGCACAAACACACACACACCACGATGCAAATAACAATAACAACATGAGCCCTAGCTATAGACTTGAACCATTCATAGCAACAACAACTTTCCTTCTGCATATACACCCCGACACAAACACATACGTCCTTTACATGATGCTGGGTTGTTAGAGAAGTTGGCAGGGGACATTTTAAAATAAATACATTGATTGGAAGCCGTTTGCATTAAGCGGAAGCAATGGCTTCCCCGAAACTATTCACTATGACCCTCCCAACACATATATATCCGCCTCTTCGTACCGCACATGCATCAAGGCTCAAACGAATAACAAATCTATGGATGAGCAAGGACAACAGGAGTAAAATAGAAAACCGAAAAAAAAAATAACATGTACACTTGACTGTAAGAGTATTGTTATACAATGCAAGCTAAGTACATTGGGGAAGTAGAGGGAGAGAGAGAGAGAGAGAAGTCGAGGAAGAAGTGAAAGACATTATAATGCATGAAAGTTAGGAGAGTAGTGTGTATGCTTTTTTTCATGTGTGTGTGTGTGTGTGTGTGTGTGTGTGTGCGTGCGTATGTAGTCATGGAGGAGGCTAAGAGAGAAGCAAGTGCAGACAGTCAAACATGACGGGCTTGGATCGATAGATGGTTGGATGGCCATTCCCGATGAAAATATTGCAGGCAGCTGGAGTCGTTTCCGAAAGCCTTTCGAATCAGTATGCAAAATCCTTAGCAGGATGAGATCTCGTTACGTACCTAGCTTAGCTCCAATGCCCAATATCGACTTTTTTCTTCTTCTCCTTCTTCTTCTTCTCTATCCACCTACGTGTGTATGTGTACATGCTAGTAGTCTCTTGACAGTGAAAATTCCTGGCAGCACTACCACTACTCGTCTGTCTAAACCGCACACACACATACACACACTAGTCTTTACTAGCTCTACTCATGATGGTCGTGGTTACGTTATACTCTCTGACGATAAGTTGGTCTCGTCGTCCCTTACTCTCATCCTACGTTCTTCTTCTATATTTGCCTAAATCTGCCTTTGTGTGTACAAGGAGTAGTTTGAGTAACTGGATACCTTGCAACTCTCTCTCCTATTCTCATCCTGTGTACAAAAGCAAATTTTATTAGATACATTCCAGCACCGCTTAGTGGTCAATATTCCAGCAACACATAAGAAGAAGCACTACTACTTCTACTAGGCCACAAATGCTCCTAGATTCCATGCAGATTATAAATTGCCAATATCCCATTCCATCATCATCCCCAGCCAGAGAAGTAAACCAAAAAGGATGATGATGATAATATGAGCTCCTTTTCCCTCACTACTACTCCTACTCCTCTACCACAATGTATACCATCGTCTCGTCTTCTTCCCATTATATAGCCACCGCAAAGGGGAAATAAGATTCAACTTATACACCACGCACACCTTTCGGCTACACTATGAACAAGTTGGAGCAAATAATAGGCGACTGATACCATTGGCGATGCTCAGGATGGTTAAAATTACATGCGGCAAGTTCCTTACCCAATTTCCATTTCAATCATGCTCAAAAGTATTAAATATTAGGAGGTTAAGTGTCGTCACAATCATTATTCCTCCACATTGAAACTTACGAGGGCCGGCCAAGATCAATCGTATCATATCACTTTCTTCTAACTCATAGTACACACCTCCTGAGAAATATTATCATCAATGCTATAGCAAGCAAGCGGACAACCGTGATATTTTAAGCTAAAAAATGTGCATTTGGACACTGAAAACTTGTCTCTGTGTAAGTCTAAAGGACCATTATGAGAGATATTGTGTCCGTTTAAGTGCAAATAGATAACTAGCGCATTTGAGACTGCGGGATTGGAACGTACTACATTCACTCTCATTATTGATCCAGGCGGACGGGAGGACTCTCATGTTTTATTCACACTTTCTTCAAGGTGACAATAACCTGTGCCCAACCCCACATATAGGCTCATCATCATCCACACATTTCCTTCCACCTTTTTAGTCTCCCCTGTGAACGCAATAACAGTCAATTTAGGTGAAATAATACCCGGACCGTATGTCATAATAGAGTGTTAAAGCACAGGTAGTGTGGAAGAATTTTTAAAATCCACAGTAGACTTCATATCCTTCCATCTTTTTTATTTTATCTTACAACACACTGCCATACTACACTTTTTCCTGTCTTAAATTCCTCCCTCTCACTCTCAACTCTGTGTATAATGCATACGCTATAAGCGAAGTCGGTTCATAATAGCATCTCTCTCTCTCTCTCCCTCCAGACTACTGCCTAATTCATCCCCAGTTTCCACAAGTTTTACCTAACATGGGATGCGAGCGAAAACTCATCTAGATTCAAGTTTTCATAATAAAAATGACATGATACATGCTTCTCAAAATTATTAATGCGACAAACGTTTCAAAAAAACTAGAAATGTATCATCCTTATTTCTGTTTCATACTGAAAACTTCGGGCGGAACCTGAGCCCGTAGTGTATACATACACGTCCATAATGTATCTCTACGAAAAAAAGAGACATATAATCTCATTTTGTACAAGGCAAGCCAGCATGAGCATGCCACACACTACGGCATTCAGCAGCCTTCCTCCTCCTTAACATACAGCTCATCATTTCCGACTGAGGATGACGTTTCTCCTTTCCTCCAGTTCCCTTTTACTCTATCCTCAAACTATTATTATTATTATTGCAAAGTTGTTTTCGTAATAACACCGACACCCACACTACTGCAACTCCAGTAGGAGCTTTACAATAACAATAATTTCACCATCATACATTTTATTTCCCTCCCTGTCTAAATCCCTTAAACACAAACTGTAAGATGTTAGGAGTCGCAATGAGCGGGAGAGAGAGAGAGAGACAGGAAGAATTCATACTTTCCTCGACTTAAGCCTATCAACCCCTATGATAATATCTGCATGAAGCCGTTATATCAGCTGACTTTGTGAATATTTTTCTTGTCTCTGCATGTGTATGTGTGCGAAGGGAGAGAGAAAAATCTAATTCCATTCCCTTGTACATTACAACACCATCAATAATCCCCCACCGTCATAATTATTAATGCCATAAAAACGGTCGTATATTTCCCATTCCTAAAGGTGAGGTAACCACACTTCAGCACTACAATTACAAAAGGAACCTCTAGCTATCTCTCTCTCTCAACAAATATGCGAATCCATACTGCAGGCAAATGAACACGTGTACTGTTCTGTCACAGGAAATCAAAGAATTTCACGCTTCCAATTTACCCTGCACCTTCATGTACCTGGAATTGCACAGACAGCTCTAGCTCTTCGGGTTCCTCTGGCTACCACCCAAAGGAATATCATTGCTCAAGTTAATCAAGGAAAGAATGTAGACGCGCAGAATTGGTCATGGGCCGTGACGAAATGTTGTACAAAAGTCAAGATTAGGACCCCTCATAAAATCTCTCTCTGTCTCTCTCTCTCTCTCATTCAGCCCCGAACCCTCACATGACGGTCAAAGCTTCATAGAATTCCAATACTTAAACAATTACCCTCGGAAGAGTACTACGACAGAACGAGATATGACTTCTCAAACTTGACAATTACAGCCTCTAATCCTAACATCGATAATGGAGCTAAACCGACAAACACTCACATTATCAATTCAACTTCAAGTATATACAGCTTCTCATCACTTCTCATATTATCATCCCATCTCTGCCAAAGTCAATGCCTTGAGCAAATCACATGAGAGACAGACTAGCGGATCATTATTATTACATTTACGACATACGTACAGGATCATTTCAAAAGGATTTTTAATAGTAAAATACAACAACAACAACTATATAAGATGAGAACGAGTTGCTTTTGAACAGTGTACATAGAAGACGAATAAAATCAAGTGGAGGGTCTGTCAAGATCTAGGATTTGGCTTTCTTCTTCTTCTTCTTTTTGGTTTACTCTGTACTGTACACCACTGAAGGAGCACACCTGGGTTTCCCACCACCGCCACTTGCTAATGAGTTCCTAGGGAATTGAAAAAAGCAAAAGAAAATATGAAGCGAGTCACAGAAGACGAAGAACGATACCGACAATAGAATATTCTATCCACAAGGCTTACATATCCCATACACCTAACCCCAATAATGCAGTCACATGAACACAACCCATGCACATCAACTACGAAGCATACACAACTTAAGTAAGTACAATACATCCATAATATGTGCACGCATTAACAAACCGGTCATAGAGGATCACCAAATATAGGGTCTTCTTCTTTCCTTAACAACATAACACTAGCATGCTACATTGGTTTTAACTAAAGGCATGACAATGAAAGAAAACGAGGGAGAGAGAGAGAGAAAAATAAGGAAAACCAAAGACAAGTCAAGTAATGCGACCCCGTCCTTCACAAAAGTTACAATGAAGAGAATTTTAGAGTCACACAGTACCCATCCATGTCTCTCTCCCTCATCCCTTCTTAATGTCAGCTGTACTTTTAATTATCAGATGGTAAAACATGAGCACAAAAGAAGGAAAAACCAGCTTGGATATTCTCCTTAACCGTTGTCATTCACTTTCAAAACATCAGATCCATCCATCCAGCTAACCCCCACTCACATTTCTCAAGCGATTGACGTCAAGAAATTAGCCAAGTTGTTCGTCAAAAAATCTTGAGCTCATATCTCTTTCCTCACACCATCAACTTGCCCTTTGCCACCAATTCATCTACATTTCCTACCATTTTCTCTTCTTCTTCTTCATCTTCATCCCCACCACCACACGGCTCCTCATAACTCCACCACACCGTTTTCATTACACAAATTCCAGCATCATACCAAGAGATTCTCATCATCCCCATAAGTACACACTTGAGCCATCCTGATACACACAACAAGCTCTCCTCCGTAGTACCTGTCAAACATGAAAATATTAATTTTGTACATTTCTACAAAACTACTCACTATATATCCCTCACATTCCTTCGTCTTAAGACTCTTCAAACTGAACACCAGCATGGATATCCCAGCGTGTGGTAAAATACCTAAACTCACTGACAACACGGCATTTTCTAATCCTTCGCATCATCATCATCATCATCACCACCATCATCATCTTTCCCAAGAATCACTGGAGAAGTGGCAAATATTTATAATCACTTCACCATAAGTCTTATATTTCTGAGAGCTGGAAGGAACGGATGAGAAACTAAAACGCAACTTTCTATATACCAGCCAGGAAAATCTCTCATCTAAAACTCTGCCTCATTTTATTAACAAGTCAGTTTCTCCACACAAATTTCTCTGTGTACCAAAGACTTCTTATTAATGCCCAAAATTAATTAGAATTCACCTAGAAAATCCCTTCTCTGCCTCACTGGAAGAAAAAACAATCTTTTCACTCACAAATCTCTCAGTTCCTCAAACTATTGCTGCCGACAAAGTCCGACAGGTGGCGCACGTGGCCTTCAATGACACCTCCAATCTCACACACCGCTCTCTCGTCAATTCAGTCGCCAATTGTTGCCTCAATCACAAGGATGATAAAATGGACACTTTAACATCATCATGTCATTACAGAAAACACATTATCATCACCTTTCTCCTCAAAAAAACTTTTGCCACATCAGCTATACCCAAGCAGAGACTTTGGACTAGAAAAAAAAATGTTTATAATAATCTCTGGCGATCACGCATATACATCCAAAATGTAATTCACGCTCAGTGCACTCTCTTGTGATACTATTCTGCGGAAAAATCCGGCTTCATTGTTTGTTAAAATTGTGCAATTTCGTCTGTACAGTTGAAATCCTCTAATCGTTGACAAGGGTGAACGTCGTTTCCTTCCCTTGTCAACGCGACGCAGTCACCAGCAGCAGCAGCAGCTTGTAGAGATACAAAAGACGGGAAAAATTATGTGTCAGCCACCGCTGACTTGCTGTCTATACAGTTACCAGCAGCAGAGGCATATAAGTAGAAAAACATGGTGTTTCTCCTTTGAAAACTGTGCACAATTATAGATTTGTTCTGCTCCTTCATGTATTATGCATGAAAAGAATAAAACGGCGAGGACAAGTTAAGACTCTCACAGTCGTTGTCCTGCTCCTCCACAATAATACACCGCCGTCGTCCTACTACTACTCGCCATCTTCTTCTTCTTTTCTTTTCCTTTACTATCTGCTCATGTCGCAACACATGCCAAGGTGTTGGTCCACTGAAAAGCATAAACATATTGGGCCATATGTACACCGTGAACCGACTAATCTCATCATCATCGTATATTATAGTTCTCTGATTACTATGACGACACTTGTTTCCCTCAAAAGATATCACTTGTTCTGAGGCAAAGCGACAGGAATTATGGAAGCAGAAAAGAGTAGTGGTGCTGCTCCTTATACTACAAAAAATTCATGACAAAACGATAATGAAAAAAAAAGACCAGGATTTCACCATCCCCTCCTCACGTAAGCCTGCTTTAGTTTGTTCCTTCGCGTCATTATTATTATCTATCTATAGAGGAAGATTTAAGGACAAGCATGAAATGCAATCGGATATGCCGCTGATATTCCTTCATCCAAATAGGATGAACACACCTTAAGAAGAGAAATTAAGTGGCGTCGGAACCTATAGACATGAAGGCCACCGAAGAGAACACCACCACCACCAGCTCTCCTTGATAGAACCAACATCCTAGTGCACATTAGAGAATGACTATGATGATAATAATAACTTTAGGTGCCGGAGGATCATGACTCGATACATAATGTGCCATTTACACAAAAGAAATGAGGATACAATGGGCTGGGGAAATTGCGAAATGAAGAAAGATAGTTATATGCTCTATAATCACTTTTTTCCTCCGTCCATTGAGAAAGATGCGTATGTGTTAGGTGTACCTCAGAAACACACACACATCCTGCCCCCATCAGTGGAGTATAGTACTAGAAGAAAACCAAGGAAAAGCTCGTTCCAAGTAGCTCCTAGCCAGCTCATGCATACCAAATAAGAGGAGATGAGGTCGTTATATTTTCAGCATCCTTTAGTTAATTTCACCGTTAAAACAAAATGTGAGTGTGGAATAGTTCCGAGCCAGTTTACTATAGCAGCATAGCTCCACATCTCATATTTGTGTGAAGCATATACATGAGAATGTGTATTCTTTATACAAAAGGTCAGGAAGAAAATCCTACTTTCATCTGCTCCTGCTCCTGCTTTGCACGATGAAATTACCCACCGACCTCTCCTCATCTTCTTCTTCTAGATATACCTCCTCATCCTCCTCCACTGTCTACCAAAATACCTTCACACAACGGAGGGATGTATCTCTATATACGTGTGTGGATGAAAGAAGCAAGATTATCAGTAAACACTTTCACGTGGACTCCCTAGAGAAATCCCTTGAAAGAAATAACAATTTGTCCACTTGAAGGAAATAAAAAGCATGAAATAAAAACGAGACCTGTAAAAATTAAGGAGATAGAGACACATATACACACATAACACTACAACATGCTTCCATACTGCCCTCATCCGCCTTCTCCCAACGAGGGAAATTCCGGAAAAATAAATTTCTCTCTAGAAACAACAACAACAGCATGGCTACCCCTCAACGCACAAAGTATACACACACACGCACACACACATGGCAAAGTTAGCACATCCGCAGACATTCAAGTCAAAAATGAAGATGATATATCAAAGAAGAAGAAGGAGAAGAAAACGTTGTTGCTTGCTGAACAGGACGCGCTCCTGCTCAACCTCTTTTCCTCTCTCCCTTCCCTTCCCTCGTCATAATGTTTGGTTTTGCTCCACGAACTTCCCATTCACAAATCCTCGACCATTATTATTTGGAACACACTTAAATTTCCACAAATGAAATGAGCGGGAGTATACACAGACATACAGACAACACACAGCTCCTTCGTCTTCTTTACCCACACGTTCCTTGCTGGACAAATCCCGAGCAAAATTAGAGATAATCACGCTAGGCGCCTATTGTCCGCTCAAATCAAAGTGCCATGTCATCCAGAGCACTCCTTCTAATGCATTACAACAGCAGAGGCCTCCTCTCTTCTTCCTTTTCTCTTTCATAACATCAAAACATTTGTCTCATCACATCATATCTCTATGGGCTTCTGTACACACACACACGCGCGCATACACAACATGAATGCACGCACACACATTACACATACAGCACCATAACCAACACACATACAGCACCGCTCCAGTCCTTCCACTTCTCTAAAGCCTGAGCATCATGACCACATAAATATTATTATACTGCAGACAGTCGCTTATAGTAGTTGTCGACTCTTAATAATAATCGCTCTTCCCTTATTACTTGATACACGGTCACAGTAGTGTAGGGCAGGAGCAATGACTATTTCGTACATCCTTCATGAATTCGTGCTCACATGCAAGGGAGAAGGAACGAGTGGAAAAATCCCTATCATAATCACGTCATTTGGCTGGAAAAAACACTAAACGGCATCAGAAAGAATACATAGAGAATGAAAATTATTTAGCAGGAGGATTGGGCGAGCGAGTATACAACTCCCCCTTCCATCTGTCCGTACGTCCGTCTGTCCATCCAGGACAAACTGCTACAGTTGCCATCATTTGAAGAACAACTCAATCTGGACAACAGTTAAGCTCGCCACTACTATACACTGAAGAATCCCCTTCCCAACCATAATTACCTTGCACTTAGTAGCTCGTGAAAAAGTTACGTACTTTGATCATGAATCCAAAACTAAATGATCCAGATTAGTCCGAGATTAATTCAGACATCCTAATTATACAAAAACTGACGTGGACGACAATAACAATGTCGGAACCTGCTCGTCACTCCTGTAACAAGACACACACACACATTCACATCCAACTAACATATAAAGTCAACAACAGTCTGTCTAGATTGCACATTATTATTACTCGTTATTATTATTGCTCCTGGTTGGGACAGACGAGATGAGAGAAGTGAAGGGGAACCATCCTTTGCCTCACAATTGTTTAATAACAAAGCAAGAATCAAGCAAATCACGCCATTTCATGAGCCTCTCCTCACGAACCAGGACTAAATCATTTACTAATTAGAGCTCCTGTAGCCAGTCGCCAGTCATGTCATTTACCTACAAATTCACGACCGGTCTCTCTACATACCTCTGGCCGTTCTAGTGGTCAGTCAGAGCAGAGAATCTGTTTGTGTCTGACTGAGAAGGCCAGGGGAAGAAGGAGAGATAGAGGGTAATAATAATCATTATTATTATGTTCGTAGCACTCTCAGGTTCCTTACTACCAGGATGCCCTCCTTCATGAAACTCTATAGCGTGCCAAAAGCAAGCAAAGAATAATAAAACTTCACATAAATTAATTTTTCAACTCCATTCCTTTCCTTCTTATGCTCTCTATCCGCCGCATCACACACAGACACACACACACACAAACTCTTCGTGTGCTACACTCCTTTCCATTACCGCCGCCATATCACATCTAGGATAATTTCCTCTCTCTCTCTCTCTCTCTCTCTCTTTGCTCCCGCTATATACTGAAGCTGCTCCTGCCGCCACCACCGCCGCCGCCATGCCACAATTTATAGTCTTCCCTGTACGCCATAATCATCAGTTCTACTAGTGAATAATGCACAGCGTGCCAATGCAGATGTGATGAAGTTACTCCAACAACGCACTAACTCACCGCATTCATTCTCATCCAGCGCCTCTCACACAATACACATATACACTCATCCCACCACACACACATAGCAACCATCCTTCCATCAATCTCCTGAAAAAATAAATGATTTAGATAAGAAAAGGAAAACTTATTCTAATGCAAAGAGCAGAGTGAAATCCAGAGGGACTACTACTATACTGGCGGGTAAACAAAAGCTATCTTTCCTGCCTTCTTCCGTCTCATTCCACCACCGCTCATCTCAGTCAGTCAGCATACTAGTCGTCCCATGTAATTGAACCGAGACAGAAACACCGCTGAATTCACGCATAGACAGACACACTCACACACATACACACGCCTTCCCCATGGCATCCTTATGCAT
>JAQIWI010001544.1:0-15849 GCA_034698825.1 Deuterosminthurus bicinctus
GGCGGCCCGCGGGCTCTTGCGGGCGGGCCAAGTGACATTACGGGCGCCCGTGGGCGCCCGTTTTAGCGAAAAAATTTTACGGGCCGGGCTTCAGCGGGCATTTTTTTTAAAAACGGGCACGGGCCGAACGGGCTTTCAAGAAGCCCACGGGCCACATCTCTGCTGGCAACACAAAGGACACTGAAAAGGCCTACCCACGGGGTTGTGGAGTTTAATATGATTCTTCAAGGCTTTCCCGGCAAATGTTTTTCGACTGCAGCCGGGTAGCCGACATGCGAAATGAGTTTTGTGGTGCCGCATGTGCCATGTAATGACATTGCTATTCTTCCCTTTGAACTCACAGCCGTCCATTTGGCAAGGAACCTTCTCAGTCCCGCCGTGTATGATCATATGGCGGGCTAATACCGACGCTTGGTTTGTACGGTATTTGAAGCTAACATCGGGGCAAGCGATACTTTTCTTTGAATGGACACCCCGTTTGTGATAATTCAGCGCTCTGTTGTTGGAAAATTTTCCACCACAACCGGGATGGTCACATTCCATGTTTCTTTCTTCATGGCGGTTTCTAAAGTGACGCTTGAGGTCCCATGAAGTCTTGAAAGATTTTGTACATTGCCTGAAAGTCATGAGAAAAACTTTTTCGTCTGGCTTAATTGTCATATAAAAAAGGCGATATCATAACGTGATAGGGCTACAAACAAACCAAGCCAAGATTTTGCAAAGAATTTCACACAACAATTTTATTTAATAATAAATATATTCTGAACAAGTTTGCACATATCTTATACTGCAGTATGACTACAACAGCTTGAAAACTCAACAACTTCTAAAGTACTTCAATAACTTAATCTTATCAATAAGAAACGAATAACAACAAAGAAGTTTCTCAAGCCACTTGGGTAAACATCAATTTCAACAGCATCAGTTTTATTACACTGAGAGTCGGCAAGATTTTCATGACTGTATCACCTCCAACCTTCCCAACATCACTAGTGGGACTGCATGACTCATACAATGGACAATAAAATCTCCAAGTGGCAAGTTGACTTTACACTGAATACATTCACGTTGATCCAAATGAGGACGAATAATGTTTGTAAATTTCAGGTTTCCATGTACTGAACGAATGTGAGCCTTAAGGTTAGCTCGAGTAGCAGCTGCAAATTCACAATGACCGCACCTAAACGGCCTCTCGTTTGTGTGAACAGCACAATGATTCTTCAGCCTGTCCAGCGTTAGGAAATACTTGGAGCACAAAGGGCATTTAAAGGGTCTACCCGATGGATTATGGAGCTTCATGTGATTATTTAGGGCTTGTTGACTTAAGGCATATTGGCCACACCCGGAAACCGGACAAGCTATCATTCTCTTGTGGCGGTGCACGTGGTCTTTGAGGGCGCTGTGATTTTTCCCTTTGTACTCACAGCCTCTTATTGGACATGAAATCTTCTCATGTAACTCTTCATGGGCGGCAATGTGGGCTGCTAATCGCCTAGCCGAGTTTGTAATGTAGCTGCAGCTAGAAATGTGACATGCAAGATTTTTTTTTGAGTGAACTCCCGACTTGTGGTCACGCAGACCTTTTGCGCTGGAAAACTTTTTCTCGCAGCCTGAATGATCACATTTGAGGTTTTTTTCTTCGTGCCGATTCCTAATGTGGTATTTCAGCTGAATCAACCTCTTAAAAGATTGTGTACACTCTGGATGACTGCATTTGAAGTCTCTTTCTATAGTATGGCAACTTATCACGTGGGCTTTCAACGTAGATTTGTACTTGCAATTGTAGTCACAAAGGGAGCAAGCAAATTTTTTAAAGTCACTGTGTACAGTTGTTACATGGCGTGTAACTATTGTCTTTCTTTTTGCATCAAATTTGCATCCATTGATTGGGCAAGCAAATGGCCGGTCATTACTGTGCACTTTCATGTGTGTATATAAATTATCACGTGATTTAAAAGTAGAGCTGCAGCCTGGAAATTTACAATTGATCGGTCGCTTATCACTGTGCTTGTAATTTTTGTGCTTTTGTAGAGCGTCACGCGACGCTATTTCCGATCCACAGCCTTCAACTGTACACTTGAAAATTCGCTCACGCGTGTGAGTTCTCATATGACTTATCAGCTGAGCAGGCCTACTAAAACCGTAGCCACAAAAACTGCACTTAATACTTTTCTTTTGTACAGGACGGATCTCTTCATGATGACGTCGTATGTGAGCATTTAGGGTGGACCCACGACTCCATTCCTTGCCAAACAAGTTACACTTGAATGTTTTCTCCATCGTGCAAACTGAGATGTTTAGTAGACACTCTTTTGGGAATTGTAGCGGAAAAACTTCAGCAAAGAAACAAAATAATTCAACACTACCCGAGAAGAGCAAGCACATAAGCTGTGCAATGCGTAAGGATGACTGTGTTGTCAGGGAGTCAATTGGTCAATGATACTTTTCAATGCAAGAAATTCCGGTAATGCATTCGCCCAATGTAAGCAATTACGCTCTGTATAAGTGTAACTGGCAGTGTCTATTTAAGAAATAGGGGCCGTAGGGACTGTTCTGGGTAGTCGTAATCAGCTTAGCGTCTGAGCTCTACAGGTGCTTCTGAAAGTAGCCCACTTCCTCGAAGGTCCCGGAGGAGCTTTTAATGACCTAAAAATAAACTACCGTTGCGATGCGATGTATGGATTATTTCAAACTAGAATAAGAAGAATTCACAGTACATTCACAAATGCACTACAGAACTAATGCACAGTTGGTGATTGCACGAGGTAATGTGTCATGATTTAATAATCATGGACGAATCAATGCGGTTAACAAGAAAAATTAAATTAGTCCTCGTCCGCGCGCGGACTTTACTTTTGCAAAGTAAATAAACCTTTTTTCAGTCACCTTCTTTATGCGATTACAATTTGAAGTCAATAACAAATGACTGATACTACATAAAAATCTATTATTGAGGGCCATGTGATACTTAGGCCGCAAGAATAAAATACGTAGGCATGCTACTCAAAAGACTGACACTGCATTGCAGGGATTTTTCAATCCTAATTGGCATCAACACATAAATGTAAAAGCTCATTTTATTCAAATTTGACACACATACGCTATTAATCCACAAATGTTCATTGGGCAACAAAATATTGAGCACTCAAAAAATCAAACAACTACGAATAAGTCACTCATGCCCAAATTGTTTCGAGTCTTTCTACAATCACAACTGCAACCTCGTGACGCATTGAATGAACAATAAACTCAGCAAATGACAAGGTTACGTTGCAGCGAAGGCACTCGCGAACATCCAAAGGGTGAGCAAGAAAAGGGTATGTAATGTTTCGATGGACCAAAGATATGTGAGCCTTAATTGTGTGTTTTTTAGCAGCTGCGAACTCACAATGCCCGCACCTGAATGGCTTCTCATTTGTGTGAGCATTACAATGTCTCTGTAAAATACAAAGCTTTCCGAAATGCTTGAAGCATAAAGGACACTGGAATGGCCTGCCCGAAGGGTTGTGAAGTTTAGTATGTTCATTTAAGGCTTTCTTAGTAGGTGCATATTCACCACAACCCGATACAGGGCATGGTAAACGAGTCTTGTGACGATGCATGTGTTCTTTCATGGCTTTGCTATGTTTTCCTTTGTACTCACAGCCTTCTATCGAGCATGGAATCTTCTCAGTCCTTCCTCTATGGACCATCATCATGTGGCTACGTAAATAACTTGCATTGCTTGTACGGTAGCTGCAACTACGTTCTGGACAAGTGTGTGTTTTCTCTGAATGAGTATACTTTTTGTGGTGATTCAGTGAATAGACGTTTCCATAATCCCGCCTACAACCGGGATGATCACACTGGAATTTTCTTTCCCCGTGCCGATTGCTAAAATGAGATTTCAGCTCTCGCGAACTCTTGAAAGATTTATCACATTGTGGATGGTTGCATTTGAATTGACGCTCATCGCTGTGTTTGAACTTGAAGTGCAGTTTAAGATTGGACACTTGCTTGAATGTCATACCACAGTCATCAACATGACACTTATAGGGGCGCTCGCCGGTGTGGGTTCTCATGTGACGTATCAAAGAATCGTACCTGCTAAAATAGTAGCCACACACATTGCATTTGAAATTCTTCCTTTTTCGATCGACGACCCTTCTTTCTTGACGTTCACTGTGATTATTTAATTTGTCAAGAGAATTGAGCTCCTCACTGCACGTATTACTTTTTCCACGTTTCTCCATTGCTGCCAACCAAATATTCTGCTGTGACTTGCAATTGTTCGTCTAGATTTGATCACAAAGTCAGGCGAGATTTTACATCTATTGAACAAATCATTGACAAGAATAATTATTGCGCCATAAATTCCAAGTTTTTCCAGCTGACAAAATTTTCAGAGAGTTTACCTGTAAATTAGCTGTATTTTCATACATCCAGCTGTCACACATGAACCAACAATTCGTTCGTCCAAGGCTAGTCCTCAGTCCTCAGGAAAACTATCTGTGGTCCACCTCCAACTTTGCGAGAATTTCTTAAAATACCTACAACAGCCGTAAAATTGATTGCCCTGTTGCTGAATCAAAACTTTCAAGGTCAAACTCACTATTTGCGATACGACAGAAATTTAAGTTTAAATTATAGTATGGCGTCTGAACCTGGAATATTAATTAGTTGAAGTAGGACGTACCAGCAGTACTGACGAAAGACAGCAGTAGATTTAAAGTTACACTCACGGCACAAATCACCGACGCAAGAAGGAAAGAGCTTTGGCCACCACATGTTCCATATTCAACAGACTTAGACTGTTGACTTTTCGGTATTTAAACTTTGCAGCCAAATAGGACACATCGAGCTGGTTGCCATTGAAATCGCCTCTTTCAAAATTTGAGTTTCTCGAGTCAAATTTTTTTCCAGTTGTTAATCATGACAACGGATTGCTCATGTCCCTTGGGATCGACAAGAATCTCCGGACTCTTGTGAAGGGTGCCAAGTTCCTTCATCACCGTAACTACCTACTACGGGGCGAAATGGAACTTGAATACGGCATGGGAGATCGAAATTCGAGATTGGTCTTAAGAAATTTTGAGATCAAAATGCTTTATTTCAGACTTTTAACTCATTTTGCTGTGGTGCTAGAGGTTAGAGAGGCTCCCCATTATGTGGTTTGAGACTTGTGCATTTAAATAGCCGGAGCCAAATTACAGTGATTGACCGGGAACCGGGACCATGTAACAATGAGTTACCTGTATGTTTATCCTATATCATTGCAGCGGGATTAGGCTTCGGGCGTTACTACGAAAATTGTCAATAATTAAATTTTTTCGAAATAAATTCAAACTTTAATTCAGATTAAAAGATTTTTTAATATCTAAACCGTATCTGTACTAAAGAAAAATAACCGAGTTATTATTGGGCCATAATCAGCACGTACTATGCCTATACGTTGAATGAGTTTCTCAAGGTAATCTCAATTCCATTCTTTTTATAACCACAACTGGGACCGAATGGCTCATCGAATGTATGATAAACTCTGCAAGCGGCAAGGTTACTTTGCAGCGAACACACTGTCGATTACCCAGTGGAAGGGCAATGGATGGGAATTGGATGTTAGAATGGACTGACGTTATGTGCTCCCTAATGTTACTTGGTAGAGTAGTCGAATGCTCACAATGACCGCAGTGAAATGGTTTTTCGTTGGTGTGAACGGCACAATGCTCCTGCAATGCGCGTAGCTTTTGGAAATGTTTTAACCACAAAGGACACTGGAAGGGCGTACCCAAAGGGTTGTGGAGCTTGAGATGGTTCTTTAAGGCTTCCTTGGTGGTTAAAAATCGGCCACAACCGGATACTGGACACGGTAAATAAGTCTTGTGACGACGAATGTGGATATTCAGGGAATTGCTATTCTTTGCTTTGTGCTGACATCCATCAATGGAGCATGAAATATTCTCATTTTTCTCTTCATGGATGATCATATGGGTTGCTAGGTGACTCTTGAGTAGTAGTTACAATTTTTATTGGGACAGACGTGGCTTTTCTTTGCATGAACAATCCTCATATGGTCCTTCAGGGCTTCGGGGTTTCCAAACTTCCGCACACAACCAGGATGATCGCATTGAATGTTCCTTTCTCCATGTCGGTTGCTATAATGACGTTGAAGGTAAGACAATGTCTTTAAAGAAGCTGTGCACTGAGGAAAGCTGCATTTAAAGTATGTTCTTGCTGAGTGAGCACGCATGTGGATCTTTAAATTGCTCTTAAGAGCCGTTCTGTAGTCACATTTTGAGCAAGAAAACGGTTTAGAGCCACTACACTTAATATGTGTTGGGATGTCCCCCTTGTATTTTGCACGAAAACTACAACCACTAATTGAACAAGCAAACGGCCTATCATTACTGTGTACCTTCATGTGTTGAGTTAAAGTTGTAGATGTTTTGTCAGTATGACCGCCGACCGCAGTCTGGGAAATCGCATACGAACGGAAGGTGGTTGCTGTGTTTGTACTTCATGTGACTTCGCAGACTTGAATCATATTCGAATTCCATTTCACAGCCTGCCACTTTGCACTTGAATGGTCGCTCACCAGTGTGGACTCTCATGTGATTAATTAAATAGCTCTTCCGACTGCATTGGTACCCACACACGTTGCATTTAAATTTTTTCTGTTTGCTATCACGGTAGGTTTCACACTGGCGTTGAATATGAACATTTAGTTTGTTCCCAGAATTTGATTCCTTATTACGTAAATCGCAATTCTAACGTTTCTCCATCGTAACCAGTGCCGTAGTACGCTAGAAACTAGCGTATTCTTAGTATCTAAGAGCGTTCTTTTTCATTTTTGTCCGTTGAAGTCTCCTTTCAAGGTGCCATTTCAACTCATTCTTGTGAGGAAGCAAATTCAACATCTATTTAGTCATTTTAATGAATGACACTTGAAGTCTCATGTTAGGGAAGGTAGGGGTGATAAAGGCAAAAAAAGTGATGAAGTTATTTGTGAATGCTCCCCTATTACAATACTCATCAGGTCAACACACAGATCACACATATTATACGTCGGGACCACTCACTCGTTATAAAATAAACTCAAATCATCATGGTAACTTATATCTTCACAGCGACCCGAATATGGAACCGAAGAGCGTATAAATAGAACTTGTGAGCAGTCAGCGACGACTTATAAGGCTGAAACTAATGTCAGTAATCCACATCTGATATCCTACGTTTTTGCAACTCTGAGAAAGGTTTTAATAAAAAATTAAAACGTAATTTCGCTGTGTAAAAATCACTTGACGAATGGGCTAACCAATCAATCTCAATCTGTATATTTGATTAAACTTGCTGATTAATTTTATTGTTCCCATCGCTACCATGTTATACCAAAACCCCTCGAAAATAAGTACTTCTTCACTTTTGATACGCTTAAATTCAGCGCAATCTTAACATTTTAACATTGAGACCCACAGTTGTGATTTCTTGAAGCGTCAACAGGATTCTCATAGTTGCTGGTTTGCAAAGACTGACTCAACAAATGTAATCATTAAGTACTTGGTAAGCAGTTGTTTGTACTAATACAGTTAACATTTCCTGAATTCAATCAGATAATTTCGGATGTCCTTTCGTTGATCAATTAAATCCCCAATCATTGCCACAAGAATACACAAGGTTAAGATTCTGGTTGCATTCAAAGATTTAAACTAAGACGCAAGAATTTTTAGAATATTCGAGTGTTTTATAGGTAACTCGTTCATCGAAAAGCTTGGAAATGAGAATAACTATAAATTTCTTGGTTGCTGGCGTTTTCTTGCAGTTAGCTTTAAGCGCGTTTATCAGTCTTAGCCCTCACAAAAATATTTTGACAACAACTTCAATTGAACTTTTGTCCTCCTTTCAAAATTGCATCGTCTATATTTTTGATCTGGCCTGAAAGAGCGACTACGATTCACTTGCATCAACGGAATATGTCCAATTCTATTCGGAATACATGAATTGTGTAGTCCTTGTTAAAACTAGTCGACAGCACCGGAATACAACGTTCAGTGCACTCTCTGAAAAACTGGAGCCGCATCCTCTGTTCACCAAGTACACTAGAAATCTCTTAAACTTGTACACTCCCAACACAACTTGTAAAATTTTGGAACAGGTAGACGCCATTGAAATCTTTTATGACGTTCTGTTACTTTACAATATCCCCTTCAACTACGTTCTGATCTTCATGAGCAACGAGGAGTTCTCTTTCATCGACAACGTCGGCTTCTTCTCCAAGCTCGCGACCGTTTCATCGCCTGCAATGTACCTCTTGATACTGGACGAACAAGAAGTAAATGTAATCGGCTTTGCGCATGCCTTTCAAGCGGCTCCTTTCTTGTTTAAAGTTACGAAGTTCAAAGAGGCACACATTCAACAGCTCAACCAGATCATTCACAAAGACATGCAAGGAGCGATATCGCGATCCTGGGGGGTGGATTGGTCTCGGGGAAAATGTTTGTTCGGGAGACCAATATTATACTTTCCGCAGATGTGTCCTGTAGACATAATTTCTGGAAATATGAATATTACGTTTCTAAGTGGTGACGACCACCCAGAGTCAAAGCTGCCTGTTGTTGAGATTGTTATAAGACAATATCTCAATTCTCACGTGATCGATAATTCGTCGCGCAACAAAGCACGCAATTTCAATTTGGTTAGTTATGCGGTGACCTACGAAGAGCATAAATTTATTTGTATCGCCACAATTACCAAGGTGGGATTGATGGCATTCGTCCAGGCTTATGATCCGCTTACTTGGATTGTCACAGTGAGTGCCTGTCTTTGCATGTCGGCAACAATAGCCACCATGGCTACAAAAACAACAGGTTCCTTTTGGACCAAATTGCTATCGTCCGCGCCAGTTGTCGTCATGTTTCTAATTGAGCGATTCTACGGGTACGGCCAAGTAATCCATTCTGCCTCTAGGCAGACTATACTGGTGATCACCTTGTGGGCGTTTGGAGCAATGCTGCTTGGGATGTGCTACAGCGGCAATATGGTCAGTGAGCTAACGTCGCCGTCGCTCCCGGAATGTCCTGATGACATGCAGCGATTGTCGGAGATAGAAGAGTACCCAGTTCTGACAGACTATGAGATGGTTTATACAACTGACCCACTTCCGTTTTACCACTACACGATACAAAGATATTTGGCAGAATATGGTCGCACAAATGGTACTCTTTTGTTGGCTTTGCAGAAGTTCGGAAAGACTCTGACTTTCGTGCATGATGACAATACCCTACTAGTTCCTTCAAGTCAAAACACAAATTCAAAAATTTTATTGTCGTACGTTTCCTCCACACCCGGTGTTCATGCTTATGGTATGTGCAGTACGTTCGACAAAAGGAAGCTACGTATTTTGCCTGGTGGTAAGTTGCCATTTTTTAACTTTTGGACAACCTTCTTAGTGCAAAGTAATTTCCTTGAACCAATGCTTCAACGAATTTTGGGGAATATTTGCCAATGTGGTATATGGAAGTACTGGAAAGATGTTGCTGCAGCTACATTTATGAACTACGCCATAAATGTTTTCACAAAAGCGAGGCAAAGTGCATGGGGGACAGACATGGTAAGGATGTCCAACCTTGCCCTCATCTGGCGCAACATTAGCCCTGATTTTGTCAATGCTGAAGCCAAATGGAGTGGAATCACGTTGGAAAACTTAAATGCAGTCTTTCAATTCTTTGCCATTTCTATGTTGCTGGCTCTGTGTGTCTTCATGAAAGGACGAAATCTGTTTAAGATTGTTGGTCGACATCTGGTTCAATTGGGTAAGAGTTTCCCCATTGTGATGAGTCGAATTGCAGATCATTTTGCAGGGTTACTGCGCAAGGAAGTGAACCCAGTAGCTGTCAATGTCCAGTCGGAGTAAATCTAAAACGTGCACAAAATTTGCCATTAATTTGTCACTGTCATTGGTCTGACTGAATGAGTCTTAGAGCCTATCGATGTTATTTAAGTTGCGCCAAATTGTCTGTATTATGCTAGCACAATATTTTGTTTTAAAAAAACATATCATTCTGAACATGCTGCTGACCTTATATAAAAGCATTTCAACTCTACCCTTCCATTAATGCTCCCAAACGAGCGGACCCACGTTTGAGTTTGTAAACAAAAATTGTATAATTTAAACATAACGTGCAGCTCAGCATCTAGGATGGAGTCTGATTCCGCGTGGGACCCTGAGCTGGGCTCTTGCTCCAATTAATTACGGAGAGCGTCAACACGCACAAGTTGAGAATCTAATCAATATTGCGGGGGTTCTGGCTTGTGAGTGTGCGGCCTTATGAAGATGGAGGGCAAAAGACCAATAGGAAGGTTGCAGTGATTACAAAATTGAAAGCTAGACGCCGAAAAGCTCGGACTTTTCCTGACCATGAACTCCGAAAATCCTCAAAAAGCTATTTTAAGGTCCTCGTTTAGCTGTAAGGTGAACGAAAACGGCAGATTAAAATAGTTGGAAAACTGCGATTCGCATAAATAAATAGATAGTGCGGCTTGAACTGGACAAGCTGCAGAATACTGCGAGCTAGAGGCAATCTCGAATAAATGGAAATGGAAGTGTATCTGGAAGTATTTCTGAGATTAATGCCGTAAACGTTAAGATTTTGACCGGCGGGACTAGCGCCTGCAACCGTGGGGTAATGTGTGGGAAATTATTATCGCGGGAACGTTTTCCTTGGGATTGTGTCATCGGGGCAATATCCGGAGACGATTGGAGGGAGACAACCACTTTATTGCTTTGAGTTTTTAAATGCAAAAAAATTAATCATGAGCCACTGTGATGATTATGACGCAGTCAGGACTTTAATCTCTTCGGCTTCTCTCAAGCACTTGGCTGGATGAACTTTAAGTTGACCGTTGGAGAGTCTAGACCGAATGTATGGCTTGCAATCAAGTGGAACAAGTCAAAGTCCAACTCTCATTCTAATCTGCATAGCACAGCGATTTCTGCCTCCAAGTGCGGCTAAACATTACTACGCCGTGTATTTTTCACAGAGAAGTCTTCTATGAGTGAAACTATACTGCGGCTAATATAAATCTTGCCAACATGTAGACGGTTCTCTCCATCACGACGGCTTTTGAAAAAATTCAATAAATTCTTAAAAGTGAGAACTTGGAACTTCTTGACTTAAGGAACAATTTAGATCATAATAGCTGTATCTTGTAGGACGGCGTTATGGATTACTTGCCCCAAGTTAAGTGAGAAATAATAAATAATTGCAACGATTATTTCATAAAGAATGTGGACACCAAGGCCAGCCAAGTCATTGCCGATTGCCTTAGGAATTCCGTGGTAAAGACATCGCGGCATACAACCTTATTGAATATGATTCTGAAAAATCACTAGTATTGAGCTCGATTGTCGCAGATTGTAAGGAAAATATTTGAAAATGTTTTGAATCGGGAGCTTCTTGGGCTTTCCTTGGTGAACAAACTGTGGAAGATTGAAGCTCCAAGTGTAATGAAAAAACAGGAGAGTTCACTCGCATATCTCAAATGGGATAGTTGTGACGAACATCGTTCATGTCAAGAAAAAGTTGAAGCTTTGGCATTAGATTTGCGGAAAGTGGATGTCATCCCCTTCTCTGGAATTGAAATTTGTATCAACATGGATTCTTTAGGTCATGCATGTGAAAACGACGCACTGGAACCCAACCTAGATGTAAGCATCGATCAGTTGTCCCTACAGAAACTCGCAGTCACACGGCGGGAGAGGTGGGACGAAAGAGGCAAATGTTCGGCTAGAGCTGAATGTCCAGGAATCTTGCTTGCCAAAAAAATATTGCAAAATTTCAACGGATCTCTTGAGGAACTATCAATCCGAATTCAATTTGACTGTGTCAAGTTTTTAAAAGATGCTGGTCAAGAAAACATTTTTCCGCGCTGAAAAACCCTGAAACAGCTAGCAATACCTGTTCGAACTTTTCACTGTCGAAGATATGCTGCCAGGGGGATATACTCAACGAGAAATACTCAAACAACCTGAAAGCAGTTGAAATACAGTCTATTCCATTGGAAATGACGTCACAGCCCACGTGACGCACCATTGACAACAATAAACAGAGTCTTACTCTCATCTCTCACGTCTTATTCAACACATCTGCGAGTCTTATTCACGACCTTCAAGCTTTATCATTGAAATGTTTACAAACTTTAACAATGGGATAAAAATGCAAAGTCATAGCATGTAAAAACGTTGTGAATGTAAAACATCGCTGTCATCTACATTAATAATGTTTGCATGATGACAATTATCTCAGGTAACATCCGAGCGAACTATATGGGATTTTTAATGAACTAACTGCTGACTCGTAGTTTATATTTTTACTACAACTATCGCAGCTGTCAAATTGCTCGGCATGCTCACACGCTGTCATCATTACTACTCTTCTCCTTGACGGATCACATAGCTTTTCTCTTGCTCATTCTTAAAGTTCAAAACTTTCTCCAACAAGATGAATCGTCGTGACCCTCCACATAACCCAAGCACTCTTCAAAATTTATTAAAAAATTATCTTTGGGATCCACTGGCAAGAGCATGGAATCCAGCATTGGCAGCAATTGAACGTGAGGACGCTATAAACAATCTGATGGCTCAACGTTATCGTGAACAAATGGAGGCTGCCGAGCGGAACAATCAAGCTGTGGAGCAAATTCCAGAAGACGCTCAAGAAGCTGAAAAATAATGGTAAGTTATCAATAGAATGTCAACATGCAATTATGAAAGTTGATTATGATGACAGTACAATGTTTGTTATGATTACTAATGACAATGACGCTTATTTATTTCAGATAACCAGGGTCCGTCCAAGCAACATGTCAAGGGGAGCAATGTTAATTCCGGAGGCAATGTAAAGCAACAATAATGTGGAATTTAATTCCATTTGAAAAGGAAATAATGTCAAACATAATGAGTCGATCAAATAAACTGGAAAAAGTATAAAAAGTAATGACATTGTCTTTGTACTCAGCTCCCGCAGCTCTCATCCATTTGAACAACTCATATGCATAGCCTTTATGCTTGCATTTACAACTTCATCACCTTCACACACATTATACACGTGATGATATGCGGCTATTCAACTTACAAGGGCCCCGAGTACTTTAGTCCTCATTCAACTGCCAAGTTGTTGCAATGTCGACACATCCTACAGTTATCAAATTGCAAGGTCTGTTTAAAGCCGTACTTCTTATCCGCCAAGCCTATCATCTGATCATGGGTACTTATCTTTGCTCCATCAACTTTAATTGTTGCTAATATTGTTCCAGCTCTGCTAACATTTTACTTTTTAACTTTAGATTGCATGAGCATATTTAATTGTGACGACTGTGTAAAGTCATGCCAGTGGGTCGTGCGAGATGACGAGTTGGATCCTGTGTGCATTTCGGATTACCACAACATTTTTGGCAAATTGTTGTATTACATTGAAAAAGGAGACGATTGCGTGACACCGACAAATTCTACTCCCATTCCAAGTTCTGCAATCATCGGGTTTTCTACGTCTACATTGAGTAAGTCATAAATTTACTTGTTAACTTGATCCATTTGCAAATATTTTGTTACTGTTTTAATAGTCTGGAGCAATGTTGGATCCATCGCTTTTTTGTTGCTAACAATACTGGCCGGATATTACATTCACAAAACATGTCTCTCCAAGCGTACTTTAAACTTACCCCAGCCTCCTCAACCCGAGCCATATGTACCTTTAAGAAGATCGGAAGCACAAAGACGCTTAGAAAATTATGCTGACTTGATTGAAATGGAGCCCGAAGGTACAAAACTAAACAATTCCAATGTCAAATAACATTTACATGTCATCATTTGTATAGAATTGCGTCCCATCCTAGAGGAACATGACAATCGACGTAACAGTCAACGTCAGCAACATCCCAATGTTCAACCTCGGCGGAATATTCCTAACATAGCAAATATCTCTATTGAAATGGACAACTTAGGCGTCGTGCATAAATTACGTAACACGAAATTTCACAATTTTGACCGACCGACTGCTTAAATAACACCTACGTAACGCAACATTATAGGACCGACCCCGTCATGTAACACATTTCTTTATTGAAACTTTAAATTCAATAGCCTTGTCCATAGTGTCACTTTACTCTGAATTCATTCCAAGATCACGAAGCTTTCTGTGTCACTTCCTTTTTCAGCGCATTCTTACTTTGCTTTACGCGAACAAATTCGCGCGAGATTAAATTTGATTTGCTGGTTCCTTTGCACTTCAGTTTCATAACTCATTTGCACTTCCTCCAAAATTTGAGCATGTTCAGTTTTTGGCCCTTTTTCATACTTTGCGCAGAGGAAAGCGATGCGCAAGTGAGGAAAAAGACAAGCGAGCATGAAGCAAAAATTTATGCAATGTGAATCCAATCAAGTTATTTGTTGAGTAAAGGTAAGTGATCCTGACGTTCTAGCAACGCTTGGGGATACTATGAACAAAGCTAATTACTGAAACTACAAGGTTTAACAATGTGAGGAATTTTCTGAAAATAATTGACCAAAATGCACACGAGACAGCTTAACAAAGCTCTCAAGTTCTCCTTGATGTTTTCAGATTTTATGAATTTGTAGTGTGACGTTACAATTTCGTATTGTACCGACCACCCCAAGTAACACCTTGTCACAAAACCTCGCACGACCACCGACCCATCGAGCGTTACGTAATTTATGTACGACGCCTTAGATGATTTTCAACTTGTTCGCTCTCCAGCCCCTGTTCAATCTCCAGAGGTACGAATTAACATTCCGCGTATTAGCAAACAAAGGCTAACCGCCGAAAAACAAATCGCGACTCAACAAGTGACACATGTATCACGTACTGACAGACCCGGACGCAAGAAGACTAACTACGGGCGTTAATTTTATGTTTGTTTTTATTTAAAGGGATCTCAAATTACAATCCTGTAAGCAAATCGACCGCTAATATTTTTTTCATCACTAACTTTCAACTATTTTGCTTTGCTTGCACACTTGACAAGCTTATTAACACTTAATAAAATCCATTTTGTGCCATTCACGCCCCGTTCGCTTAAGCAGTAACATTCATTTCTCTAAGTGCTCTAAAGTTTGCATTGTGACAAGTTATAAAAATGTCCGAGGGAACGTATTCGTACATTTTGGATTGTATCCAATAATAATAATATAATAATAATATTTATTGCTGATTCGGCTAATCGCCCTTACAACATAAATGTGTCATTTACAATTTTACATCATTCTTCTTCCATTTCTCTTAAATACAATAGTCTAATTTTCATTGCCACACACCAAAACTTGTAAAATTTCCTGCACATTTCATTATCTTGCTGGTACAAAATCTTCAGAAACTCTTCTCTATTTCCTGCGGGATAGATTGTATCCAATGTGTCCAGGATAATAACATGTGGGTCCTGCTGGACGACGCGCAAGTTTGCGTTAAAAACTTTTTTGACGTTTACGGGAAACTAGTGGACTACACTCGCAACGAGACCAGTAAGTCAATTTAAACATTTGTTCTCATTAATAATGCATTATGATTGGTGTTGCTAGCATTCTACTAAATATTGTCAACTAATTTTGCCATTTCTTTTGTTTACTTTCAGAGTGCACTTCATTTCCAAAGTATGAACCAGATGTGCAGGAGGAAGTGGACTACACTACAACCATTATTGCTTCAGTCGCAAGTGAGTTTAACTTTCATGTGTGTGTGTGCAAAATCCGAGTCTAATACAAATGTGTGTGCATGTAAAAGCACGCTGATCTTCCTCGTACTAATGTTGTGCTTCTTTTGTTTTAGTTGTGTCCATTGTAATCATCGTGCTGGCAATGATGAC